>CM038707.1:51558358-51620858 GCA_021613375.1 Megaleporinus macrocephalus | reverse complement strand
CATCACCACCACTGTAAACATCATCACCATCACTGTAAACACGATCACCACCACTGTAAACACCATCACCACCACTGTAAACATCAGTGTTTCTAATAAAATGGCCAGTTAGTAGAAGCACAAGGTGGTGATGTACATAAACTGTGGTTAGTGGGTTGCTTTATGTGAGACTGACCTCTAGTGGTGGAAGACACTAAGTACATCATGTGGTCAGTGCTGTAGTCCAGGTCTGTAGATAACAGTTTATCACACATTCCATTATCCAATTAGTTTCTGATGAGCGATTAAAATCTTTAAATCAGACAGTGGCTGGACGACCTCTGACCCTCTGCCCCGCAGCAACTGCCCTCTCCGCCCCCAATAAAGGAGAGGAGACACATTAAAGGGTTCTGTTTAATTAACCGTAAGAACAGAAGAGTGGACACTCAGACAGGTTTTATTACCTGAGTCTGACGAGACGAGGACACAGAGACAAAGACGAGCATCACAGATACAGACCCAGTTATTACAGGTTATAACAGGTGTTATAACAGCACACCGGCAGCACAGCCGCTACAGAACTAACAGCCTGACCTTCTGGCCTTTATAACAGGCTGGAGCTCTGCTCTGCACTGTGGACCACATTCAGTACTGTTTACATTAACATGAGACCCTGGACTCGTTAATCAACATCAATAACATCTAATACACAGGAAATGATCAGACACCTGCATACGGAACAGAGTCCCGCAGCTCAGTCTGATACCTAACTTCCATTTTCAATCAGATTAACAGCAATTTTACAACTTATTCAATATTAATCAATAAAACACTCATTTTCTTTATGCTAATTAATAATTATAATAATAACAATAATAACAATAATAATAATAACAATAATAACAATAATAATAATTAGTATTAGTATAATAAAATATGATTATTCATTAAACTCAGTTCTGCAGCTGAAGCATGACGACAGGAGATGATCTCTTTTTTGAAAAGCGAACTGTCCCCAAAGCTAATTGGGCTTCGTTAGTCCACTGATTTGATCAATTAACCACCTTCACTAATTAACTGTGTTTAATTCCATTACCTTTAAATTATGTGTGTTAAACGTCACTGTCTGATTTTTTCTTATTCTAAATATAAATGATGTATATTTTAGTTATTATATTTTTATCTCAGCTAATATCTGAGAAGCTCCGCCTCCTACTGACAACTGCAGATTAAACTACTAACACACACGTCCAGCTTCATCTGAACGTCCAGCTTCATCTACTCGTCCTCCTCTAAGAGAAGCAACACAAACACACGCAGAGCAGGAAGGTAAACACACAGTGACCGGAGTGATGCAGTCCACTCCAGTCCAGCAGAGGGCAGTGTTTTAGATCCTCCACACATCCGAAGGAGAAGGTGGAACCTCAGAGGTCGTGGGGTCAGCGTGGGGTGAAGGACATTAGGAGAACAGGTGGAGGGAGAAGCGGCTGATCTTCTAACTCGGCTGCTTCAAGGCAAACTAGGAAAACAGAAGATACAGTCAGCTGTAGATCCAGAACCTTCTGTGTGGAGTGTGTATGTTCTCTCCGTGCTTGAGTGGGTTCCTCCGGGTTCTCCGGTTTCCTCCCACAGTCCAAACACATGCATGTTAGGATCCTCACTCTAAACTGACCGTAGGTGTGAGTGTGTGTAAGAGTGTGTGTGAGTGTGTGTGTGTGTGTGTGTGTGTGTGTGTGTGTGTGTGTGTGTTGATGGGCTGGTGACCTGTCCATGGTGTACCCACCTTCACCTGATGATGCTGGGATTGGCTCCAGCCCCCCTGAATTATATATGCATTATAAATGATAATGTATAAATAATTTATACTTCATATTAAATTAAAACATTCATTTTCAGTCTCTATTAAATTCTCTCCAAACATCTGAGTGTGTGTAGCGCTGCGCGTCTGCCGCTGCGTACTCCGGTGACCTCAGCTCAGCGGTGACCTCAGCTCAGCGGTGACCTCAGCTCAGCGGTGACCAGCGCTGTGTAAACTGATCAGCAGGACACAGCAGTGACGGGTCTGTTTCTCAAGACTTTCTAGAAAACCATACTGGTAACAACGTCCAGCACACACGCCAGTAATTAACATTTTTCTCTTTTTTAATTTCGAGCTGGAGCACACTGGAGGGTGATCTTCACTTACAGCGGAGAACTCAGGGAGGGCTGAAGAAACCCGAGTGTTAACATAACACAGAGCTGATAAAAACACATTAAGAACTAAATTAAACTGAAGCAAAAAAAGAATAATCATCAAACTTTATAGTGAAATAACCAATTAACCAATAAATAACACAACAAATCAGTAACTAAGCAACAGTTAAACAGTAAATGTTGATGAGTTAAAGGACAGTCAGTGTAAATACGTTGTGATTAAGTGTTATAAACAGGAAACAGTTTAGTTTATGATTGTAAATATGTGATTGTGAGGCATTAAAATAGCATCAGTACAGTCAGCTGAGCAGTATGATGTCATAAGCATATTAAGGTAGTAATGTATTACTGTATGTGATTACTGGACTATATAGGGACTCTCTTGTTAGTGGCTCTGGGCCACACATTGCTGTCTAATCAATATTTTGTAGATGTTTTAAAAGGAGGAGATGATCAACTGTATCAAGAGCTTAAGAGAGATCAATGCACAACGTTCTGTCCAGAGCAGTGAAATCATCTAAGCCGACTCATAGCAGAGACTGTAGCAGAGACTGTAGCAGAGACTGTAGCAGAGACTGTAGCAGAGACTGTAGCAGAGACTGTGCTGTGCTTTCCTCTAGAACCCGACTAACAGAGAGTGAGATAGTCTTTCTGAGGGGGTTCTAGTTCCTTGGACCTGTCATGAGCACCACTGAGGGTTCCTGCTATCGCCTTCAGCTCCAGGTCATGTTCTTTAGGGCAACAGATCAGAATGTGTTCCAAAGTCCCTCCCCCTTGGGGCAGCTAGCAGAGTGCCTGTTCACTCTCGCCCCAGCAGAGGAGGGTGGATGGACTGGGCAACGCATCATCCAGTAAGGAACTTGATCCTGACGGGTTCTGACTGCCAGAGCTTGGATCAGATATTAGGGTTTGTACACTGTTCCCACAGAGTCCACACACCTTAATGCTGAATCCCAAACACCTGACCTGCATGCAGCTCCTCCATCTCAGCTCCTACCTTATCTCCTGTACTCTGTCAGATGATAGGCTGATACTGATTAGTGACTAAGTGAGAACTCTAAACTGATCAGTGTGTCTCAGGTAATACAGCTACAGCGTATCTCCACCCCTGGGGGTATGTCACTCTGGGATGTTCTCTAGCTTGATGGGGCTCTTCCTTTCAGAAGATGCAGACTGGGTTGCTGCCCTGTCCCACACTGCCCGGTCCTTCCTGCTGTTTTGTTTTGGGTTCTATTTTGGGTTCTGGAGCGGGAACTGAGACAGAATCCCACACGGAGAGCAGCTACATCTCACTGCTCTGAAGTAAACGTGTACAACAGAAAATCCAGTACCTTCTATTTCTAACAAAGTACAGAAACATGAACACAGTGGTGATCAGGAGAGCTTACTGTGAGGTGAGTTCCTCTGAGTTCCTGCTTACCTTCTGGCAGTTTTAACTGGTTTTGCAGGTCTGAGGTCTCCACGGTCACTCCACACCTGACTGGCCCTGCGGACTACGCTACCCATGCTCCTCTCTGCTGGAGGAGAGGATGGAGGCCTGGAAGCTTTGGTAGAGAAGGCTTTAGCAGTGGAGGCTTTAGTGGTGGAGACTTTAGTGGTGGATGCTTTGGTAGTAGATGCTTTAGAGGTGGAGGCTTTAGAGGTGGAGGCTGAAATGATGGAGAAAACATTGTATTAGAAACACCTTCCTTGCGCTTCCAGTAACTGTCCACTTTATCAGAAACACCCAACTTGTGCTTCCGCTTACTGGCAACTTTATCAGAAACACCCACCTTACGTTTCCTGTAACTGCCCCCGCCCCACCTCCACTCTGCCCCACCCCACCAGTCTTACTCAGACTCCTTTGCTGGCCTGCCTCTGGTTATGTGGTCGGGGTTCATCATATGTACCTGTATGTCCATGTGTATTGACCACCCACCACTGGTGTTGGAAGACCCCCCTGAAGAAAGCCCCCAGTTTCCTCCCACTCATTAAGCCAGCACATGAACCCACTCTCATCAGTTCTTCATTTGGAAGATCAATTAATGTGATGGTGTCCATAAGGCCGGTCACTGTGTTCCTCCAGCCTGGCACCTCTCCCATCCATTACACTTCAAGCAGCCGGCGTGGAGCCCGGTGCCAGCTAACGCCCCCCGCTCCCACACTAACGGCGGGCTTTGTGTCCGCGCTCACCCTCCAGAACAAAGTGGCCTCTGAAGCCTCGTAATGGAGCCTTTCTCCAGAGCTGCCGGAGATCAGAGCATCTACACAGCCAGCCGCCGCAGAGCAGTCTCACAAAGACCCTGTCATAGACCACGTTACCACCGGCAACCTCTCAGTCCGGAGACAAGCTCCTGTCCTGGGGACCCACTGTCCTGCACAGCGTTCCCACCGTCCTGCACAGCGTTCCCACCGTCCTGCACAGCGCTCTCACTGTCCTGCACAGCGTTCCCACCGTCCTGCACAGCGCTCTCACCGTCCTGCACAGCGTTCCCACCGTCCTGCACAGCGTTCCCACTGTCCTGCACAGCGTTCCCACCGTCCTGCACAGCGCTCTCAGTGTCCTGCACAGCGCTCCCACCGTCCTGCACAGCGCTCCCACCGTCCTGCACAGCGCTCTCAGTGTCCTGCACAGCGTTCCCACCGTCCTGCACAGCGTTCCCACCGTCCTGCACAGCGCTCCCACCGTCCTGCACAGCGCTCTCACTGTCCTGCACAGCGTTCCCACCGTCCTGCACAGCGCTCCCACCGTCCTGCACAGCGCTCTCACTGTCCTGCACAGCGTTCCCACTGTCCTGCACAGCGCCCCCACCGTCCTGCACAGCGCTCCCACTGTCCTGCACAGCATTCCCACTGTCCTGCACAGCGCTCCCACTGTCCTGCACAGCGTTCCCACTGTCCTGCACAGCATTCCCACTGTCCTGCACAGCGCTCCCACTGTCCTGTACAGCACTCCCACTGTCCTGCACAGCGTTCCCACTGTCCTGCACAGCATTCCCACTGTCCTGCACAGCGCTCCCACTGTCCTGCACAGCGCTCCCACATAGAACTGCATACATTCACGGAATTCTGTTTGTTACAGAGTTTAACGTGTTTACAGGTTTAACTTTAGTACCGTTACTGCACGCGCTCAGAACAGGGAAACACAGAACACTGCCGGAGTCCGGGTCATATACATAAACTCTCAGCTCAGATATTACTGTGTAGAGTTTTAGAGAAATTCCACCCAAAATTAAGATATACAGTCATTCAGAGACGTTCTAGATACAGTCAGACCTCTTCACAGTGGTTCTAGATACAGTCAGATCTGATCACAGTGGAGGTGAATGGAACCAGACGTCCACCTCTAAAAGCTCCTCACAGAAAGTTCTTACAGTAGATGTTATAAATACACTGTCTGATTCTGAGACGCTGTTTATGATAGTTTAGAGAAGATCTCAGTCTTAAACTCCATTCATGGTGGAGGGATACATGCAGGACGCTGTGAGGTTCAAATAGTCCGCAAAGAAAACCTAGTATTTTCAGATCTTCCACATTTTACCATCAACATCAACATCCACTGTAAACACCACCACAGTAAACACCACCACTGTAAACACCACCACTGTAAACACCATCACCATCACTGTAAACACCATCACCACCACTGTAAACACCACCACCACCGCTGTAAACACCACCACCACCACCACTGTAAACACCATCACCACCACAGTAAACACCACCACCACCACTGTAAACACCACCACCACCACTGTCAACACCATCACCACCACTGTAAACATCATCACCACCACTGTAAACACCATCACCACCACTGTAAACACCATCATCACCACTGTAAACACCATCATCACCACTGTAAACACCACCACCACCACTGTAAACACCACCACCACCACTGTAAACACCATCACCACCACTGTAAACACCACCACCACCACTGTAAACACCATTACCACCACTGTAAACACCACCACCACCACTGTAAACACCACCACCACCACTGTCAACACCATCACCACCACTGTAAACACCATCACCACCACTGTAAACACCATCACCACCACTGTAAACACCATCATCACCACTGTAAACACCACCACCACCACTGTAAACACCATCACCACCACTGTAAACACCACCACCACCACTGTAAACACCACCACCGTCAACACCATCACCACCACTGTAAACATCATCACCACCACTGTAAACACCATCACCACCACTGTAAACACCATCATCACCACTGTAAACAACACCACCAGCACTGTAAACATCATCACCACCACCAGCACTGTAAACATCATCACCACCACCAGTGTAAACACCACCAGCACCAGTGTAAACACCATCACCACCACTGTAAACACCATCACCACCACTGTAAACATCATCACCACCACTGTAAACACCACCACCACCACTGTAAACACCATCACCACCACTGTAAACACCACCACCACCACTGTAAACACCATCACCACCACCACTGTAAACACCATCACCACCACTGTAAACACCACCACCACCACTGTAAACACCACCACCACCACTGTCAACACCATCACCACCACTGTAAACATCATCACCACCACTGTAAACACCATCACCACCACTGTAAACACCATCATCACCACTGTAAACAACACCACCAGCACTGTAAACATCATTATCACCACCACTGTAAACACCATCACCACCACTGTAAACACCATCATCACCACTGTAAACAACACCACCAGCACTGTAAACATCATTATCACCACCACTGTAAACATGGTTGTGATTAATCATTATTCTATCTGTATGTGTTATAATAACTGACACTAAACCCGTTACTGCACCTTTAACACTAAATAAAAGAGAAACACCAAAAATAAATAAATAAATAAACTACACAGTAATCTGGAAGCTGTGTGTGGTTTGTGTATCGTATAGTATTTAGTATTTAGTATTTAGTATTTAGGTATAAGCAGTAGTGTACTGAGGCTGGGAGGTGCAGTGATCTGCAGGGAGTGATCAGCTCTGTGATGATTAACTCCAAACATAAACAAGCCACACACACGTCCCGGCTCACCTTTCTGGCTCCCGCCTGCCAGCTGACCCTGTCCCGTCACCGAGTTCTTCATTCGGTTCAGGAAGATCTTACAGCGGTAGATGACCATGTTTACAGAACAGGCATCTACAGTAAACAAACAAACAGACAAACAAACAAACAGACAAACAGACAGACGTGTCAGCCAGCGCTCGTAACCACAGCATCTGTAGTTAAGCAGGACTACGTGACGAGGCTCTGCAGCTGAGACTCGACATACAGCCCTTCCTCAGTTCTGCTCTGGAGGTTCTGGAGGACCACGCTGCTGTAGATACGTACACGAACAAACCACGCATGCTTCTCTCAGACGTGTGGAGATGTTCAGAATCTCTAGCTGATGATGGATTACGTGGTGTCTGAGCGTGTGATTGTCTGGGTTCTCTGTGATCTCAGACAGAAGTTCAGTTCTGCTGCCTCTAAACCCTGTCTGATGTCACCACGAGCCTCCGACCAATCCTCAACCAGAACACCCGTCATCAGCATCATCAGCATGTATGACCTCCTTCCTTCTCCTCACTGGTGTTCTGGATGGTTAGGAGTTGGTTGATGCTGAAACTCGTGTTCTGGTTATCAGGAGTGAGTTAGGTCAGGTGTCTGGCAGAGCTGGTTCTGTTCTCTGCCGTGCCGAGGGTCTGTGTGGGGGTCAGCAGGTGATGGAGTGATGTGGATGACCTGACATCTTCTGATTTCATAATATGATTTATAATATGATTCATAATATGAAATCAGATTTTAATTTGAATATGGTTTGAAATGTGATTATAATCAGATTTGTACAGGTGCGTCTAAGTCTGGACTCTGATCAGAATTCAGAGTGCCAGTATTGTTACCACAGCTAATCATTCGGATAGGTTGGTCATGTCTGGACACACAAATCTGATCTGATCTGATCACGTGCAGATGACCTGAAAAGATCTGATTTGTCTAAACACAGCCTGACAGTCTGCTCTTCACCATCCAATCAAATCCTGAAGTATAAGGAATCAGATGAAGGAGGGAAACGTGTTGGTGTCCAGTTCTCGTTGACTTTAAGTCTGAGCTAAGTCTGATTGGCTGCTTGTTTGATTTGAAGCTCTCACCTCCCATCAGTTTGGACTGGCAGTTGATGAACTCGGTTGGACGAGGAGAAGTTTGGACCTTCTTCTTCTCCACCGCTCCGGGAGCACTGGCCTGGTCCCCTGGGGCCCCGGGGCCCTTCTGGTCCCCAGCGGTCCCGACGTTGGCCGGCCCCAGTCTGCCCTCCCAGTAGTTCTGGCAGGCATGGTAGAGGATCTGGACGAACATGCACTTCTCTGCAGCCGAGCCGGCTACCCACTGGTCATGGTTGTGGTCGAATCCCAGATCGAACTCTGGAGTGTCCTGGAAACGAGGAGGCAGAGTGATTAGCCAAATCAAATCCGATCAAATCCGATCAAGTCAGAGAACAGCAGGAGCGCCGCAGGGAGGAACCTTGTTTGGGTTGCTGCCGTCGACCCGGCGGAGCTGCTCCACTGACCACTGAGACCGCCTGGCGAAGCGTGGAGAGCCGGGGTACTGCTTCACCTTCGTGATGAAAACCTGACCAGGTCGTTTACTCGTAACTGCAGGAAACAGGAAACAGTAAACAGTTTACAGGAAACAGTAAACAGGAAACAGAATCAGAATCGGACTTTATTTGCCAAGTGTGCTCAAACATACAAGGAATTTGTGTTTGTAACAGAAGCTCACAGTGCACGATAACTGACATTACAGAAGAAGTACATCCAATCTACACACACACACACACACACACACACACACACACAGTGACATACACGCACAGACACACCTGTAAAACAGGAAACAGGAAACAGTAAACAGGAAACAGGAAACAGTAAACAGGAAACTGCTTCAAACACTCATTAGATCTGCTGGTGTGAGAAGGTGGGAGGTTCTACACCTCCGTTCTATATGCTTCTTCACATCTGAGCCAAGAACCACTCAGGAACTCTTATTTTGGCGTCTGTACAGGTAAGGCAGTTTCGGCCTTTTAGTTATTTAGTTAAAGTTTGTTGTTAGAGCCAGTTTTGTAATTTTTAGTTGAAAGCGTACAGGTATAATTAGATTTGATTGAATTCTTTATTAATATTTCTGGATTTTGCATTTGAGTAATATAAAGGAATGTAAATGCCTCGAGCCTCAGAGCATCACAGTCCTCTGACCGTCACGTTGTTTTATCTAGAAGTGAAGAATTCATCTTCTGTTTTGTATATTTTTTAATTCCTAGTAAAGATACAAGCTCCAAAGAACAGTCTGGATTTAAGGGTTTCAGGGTTCAGGGCGCGTCAGCATGTTCAGCATGATATTAATGGTGGTGTACCACCGGGTTCTGTACTAGACCCACTTTTATTTACCGCTTACCATCAAACTACATTAAAATGATAGATTACATTATTATGGTCTGTAAAATCTGTTACTGTGCAACTCAGATCATCAGGACTAAAAACTATTGGCTATGAAATGTTGACGTTACTGCGTTTCTTTCAGAAAAGCTTTTTTCTTCACTGCTTCCAAAAACCCAGCACAAGTCTCTACACAAACCATACGTCACACACAACCTGCTCTACAAATTTAAACTAGACAAAATCCATACTGTCATTTCTGTGAATCAGCAACAGTTGGTACATATACATATGTTCTGGACATGTCCAATCGTAGAAGCTGTCTGGTCCTATGTCCAAGACACTCTCTCTAACATCTCAGGACAATCTATTCAAAAGGATCCAAAGCCTCTTTCTTTGTGGTGTGCCAGCAGGGTCTGTACTGGGCCCACTTCTCCTTATTACATTAAACTAAAAGAATGAAAATAAACAAAAACACAAACTGTAAATAAAGTAATCAGTAACAGCCGGCGAGCTGGAGGAGCGAGAGCTTCTATAACAGCCTCGTAGATCTGGTTCTCAGACTGGGCGAGAAATCTCGTCTTCCATCAAATGAAACCACGTTCCAGACCCAGCAGCTCACCGGAGAGGCAGAGGAAGGTGACGTAGTCTGTCTTGCGGCCGGCTGTGAGGAAGGGCAGCCTCCTCCTCCTCCTCTTCTTCACCTCGATCGCTACCAGTAGCTTCTCGTCCTGCGGGGCGAAGATCTCCCTGCTAATGGCCGACTGGATGTTCATCATCAGGGCACCAGGGGCCTCTGCGGCGGCACAGAGCGGGTCAGAAAACAGAGAGTGATCTGAAAACTGAGAGTGATCTGAAAACAGAGTGATCTGAAAACTGAGTAATCTGAAAACAGAGAGTGATCTGAAAACAGAGAGTGATCTAAAAAAATGAGAGTGATCTGAAAACAGTAATCTGAAAACCAAGAGTGATCTGAAAACAGAGTAATCTGAAACTGAGAGTGATCTGAAAACAGAGAGTGATCTGAAACAGAGGGATCTGAAACTGAGAGTGATCTGAAACTGAGAGTGATCTGAAAACAGAGAGTGATCTGAAACTGAGAGTGATCTGAAAACTGAGAGTGATCTGAAAACTGAGAGTGATCTGAAACAGAGTGATCTGAAAACAGAGTGATCTGAAAACAGAGAGAGATCTGAAAACTGAGTGATCTGAAAACAGTAATCTGAAAACCGAGATTGATCTGAAAACTGAGAGTGATCTGAAACTGAGAGTGATCTGAAAACCGAGAGTGATCTGAAAACTGAGAGTGATCTGAAACTGAGAGTGATCTGAAAACAGAGAGTGATCTGAAACTGAGTCAGCTTCAAATGCCACTGGCTGCTGAGAGTGCCCCACAGTGGCCGGACTGTGATATTACAGTGAGAGTGCTGTCTGGACTGATAACATGTAGAGAACATGATCTAGTCTTTAATGTGAACCACAGGGTTCAGTTCTAGATTCTCTCTCAGTGAGAACGGATTAGTTCAGGATCTGTAATGTCTATAAACCTGACAGCTCTGATCTTCATTCACAGCTGAGCAACAGAGTTTATCTTCTTAATCACAGCAAATAATAAACAATACACTCATTAACTAATTAACACTCATTAACACTCATTCACACTCATTCACACTTATTATCACACATTAACACACATTAACACTTATTAACACTCATTTATACTAATTATCACTCATTAACACTCATTATCACTCATTCACACTCATCACACATTAACACTTAATCACTCATTAACACACATTAACACTTATTAACACTCATTTATACTAATTATCACTCATTAACACTCATTATCACTCATTAACACTCATTCACACTCATCACACATTAACACTTAATCACTCATTAACACACATTAACACTTATTAACACTCATTAATACTAATTATCACTCATTAACACTCATTAACCCTCATTAACACTTATCACTCATTATCACTCATCACTCCTTATCACTCATTCACACTCATTCACACACATTAACACTCATTCACACTCATTAACACACTCATTAACACTTATTATCACTCATTAACACTTATTCACACTCATTCACACTCATTCACACACTCATTAACACACTCATTAACACACTCATTAACACTTATTATCACTCATTCACACTCATTAACACTTATTAACAGTCAGACACAGACAAACTGCTTTAAAATTGTTAAAAGTTCTCAAACCGTACTCCAGGTATCAGTAGCCACAAACGTTCTGTACCACTGTGTTCTTTTTAACAGAACTTTATATCTGAGCCTAGAACCATTAAAGAACTCGTAAATTATGTAAATATATGTAAATGTTATGAGGACAGCTTGATATTCTTCGAGGTGTCTCACAGGGTTCTGTCGTTTACCTGCCACCATCAAATTACAAACACAGTCAGTGATGAAACTCTGTCAGACGTTACTGTAGAAGGTTTCTCCTGCAGGAGGAACCCAACTCGCTCGTCAGGACCACCAACACTTTCACATTTTCACTAAAATCAACTCTGTTCTTCATCTCTGCCTACTTCAGAAGAACATCTTTCCTTATGGTGTTCCACCAGGTTCTGTTCTGGACCCACTTCTGTTTTCTACGTACATTATTAAAGTGTAATAATAACAATAACAATAACAATAACAATAATAATAATAATAATCATAATAATAATAATGTATCTATTAAAACTTTTTTATTAAAACTCAGCTCAAAAATTATTTACAATATTTTACTAATTTTAGAAACTTTTTAATTTACATTTCTTTAAAGACCCAACTGTGAAGAACCCTTCACCAGCGTACTGACCAAGAAGCTCCCTGAATCAGAGCAGACACACCAGCGGAACGATGACGGACAGACTGACCATTGTGTTCACATCAGTCTTTCTAATACAAACACTAACGAGCAGCTGATAATTATATAAATCAGTTATTAATCATCACCAAACTTTTAATACAGAGTCTACGCGCTCGGAGGGACGGCGAGGTGGAAGACCCTCTCAGCATCACCAGTCCGACGCTAAATCTGATAAACGGAGATTAGAGGAGATGTTAGTGTGAACTGACCGACAGCAGCCAGTAATGTTAGTCTCTCACACTCAGAACCTCAGCACTCACTCACTCACCCTGCTCACTCCGTCTGATCTCCTACTGCTCTGTCCCGCGATCTGCTGCTTCCTTAAAGCTGCTCACAGACCCCCCCCCCACCCCCCCCCGCCCCCACCACACACCACCACCCCACCCCCGCTGCCCCCGCCGCCCGAGTGTGCGAGTGCTGGTGGTGCACAGTGGGCACAGTGTACAAGAACCTCCTCCATCAAATCAGCCCGTTTCTTCCCTCAGGAGATCCAAGAACGTGTTTACTTTCATGTGGAAGAAAAGTTCAAGCCTACATTAACACCTAACAACCACCTGGAAGACCACCAACACTGCCCCCCATCAGATAAACAGCTCTTTGATCTTATTGAGTTATCCTTCTTTTTGGAGATACGAGGATTGGTTCCATAGTAATGAAGAGGACAGTGAAAGATAAATGAGTAAACAAAACCAGGAGTTTGCAATATGAGGCTCATAACAACCACCTGGAAGACCTGCTAGACCCACCAACACTGTTCTCCCATCAGACTGGAGGGGAGTCTGACCAGGAGGAGAGTCTGAACTGGAGGAGAGTCTGAATTGGAAGTGAGTCTAAACTAGAGGAGAGTCTAAACTGGAGGTGAGTCTGAACTGGAGGAGATTCTGAACTGCAGATGAGTCTGAATAAGAGGTGAGTCTGAACTTGAGGAGAGTCTGAACTGGAGCAGAGTCTGAACTAAAGAAGAGTCTGAACTGGAGATGAGTCTGAACTGGAAAAGAGTCTGAACTGGAGGTGAGTCTGAACTGGAGATTCTGAACTGGAAAAGAGTCTGAACTGGAGGTGAGTCTGAACTGGAGGGGAGTCTGACCTGGTGGTCAGTCGGAACTGGAAGAGAGTCTGAACTGGAGCAGAGTCTGAACTGGAGAAGAGTCTGAACTGGAAGTGAGTCTGAACTGGAGCACAGTCTGAACTGGGGCAGAGTCTGAACTGAAGGTGAGTCTGAACTGGAAACGAGTCTGAACTGGAAGTGAGTCTGAACTGGAGACGAGTCTGAACTGGAGATGAGTCTGAACTGGGGCATAGTCTGAACTGGGGCATAGTCTGAACTGAAGGAGAGTCTGAACTGAAGGAGAGTCTGAACTGGAGGAAAGTCTAAACTGGAGCAGAGACTAAACTGGAGCAGAGTCTGAACTGAAGCAGAGTCTGAACTGGAGGAGAGCCTAAACTACAGGTGAGTCTGAACTGGAAGTGAGTCTGAATTGGAGCAGAGTCTGAACTGGAGGAGAGTCTGAACTGCAGATGAGTCTGAACTGTAGGTGAGTTTGAACTGGAGATGAGTTTGAACTGGAAGTGAGTCTGAAAAGGAGACGAGTGTGAACTGGAGGCGAGTTTGAACTGGAGATGAGTCTGAACTGGAGGATAATCTAAACTGGAGGATAATCTGAATTCGAGCAGAGTCTGAACTGAAGGTGAGTCTGAACTGGAGGAGAGTCTAAACTACAGGTGAGTCTGAACTGGAGGAGAGTCTAAACTACAGGTGAGTCTGAACTTGAGGAGAGTCTGAACTGGAGGCGAGTTTGAACTGGAGATGATTCTGAACCGGAGGTGAGTCGGAACTGGAGGAGAATCTAAACTGGAGAAGAGTCTGAAGTGGAAGTGAGTCTGAACTGGAGGAGAGTCTGAACAGGAAGTGAGTCTAAACTGGAGCAGAGTCTGGACTGAAGGTGAATCTGAATTAGAGGTGAGTCTGAACTTGAGGAGAGTCTGAACTGGAGGAGAATCTGAACTGGAGAGGAGTCTGAACTGGAGGAGAGTCTGAAGTGGAGATGAATCTGAACTGGAGGTGAGTCTGAACTGGAGATGAGTCTGAACTGGAGAAGTGTCTGAACTGGGGCAGAGTCTGAACTGAAGGTGAGTCTGAACTGGAGATGAGACCGAACAGGAAGTGAATCTAAACTGAAGCAGAGTCTGAACAGAGGCAGAGACTGAACAGGAAGTGAGTCTGAACTGGAGGTGAGTCTAAACTGGAGGAGAGTCTTAACTACAGGTGAGTCTGAACTGGAAGAGAGTCTAAACTGGAGGAGAGTCTAAACTGAAGCAGAGCCTAAACTGAAGGTGAGTCTGAATTAGAGGTGAGTCTGAACTTGAGGAGAGTTTGAACTGGAGGAGAATCTGAACTGGAGAGGAGTCTGAACTGGAGGAGAGTCTGAAGTGGAGATGAATCTGAACTGGAGGTGAGTCTGAACTGGAGATGAGTCTGAACTGGAGAAGTGTCTGAAGTGGAGATGAATCTGAACTGGAGGTGAGTCTGAACTGGAGATGAGTCTGAACTGGAGAAGTGTCTGAACTGGGGCAGAGTCTGAACTGAAGGTGAGTCTGAACTGGAGATGAGACCGAACAGGAAGTGAATCTAAACTGAAGCAGAGTCTGAACAGAGGCAGAGCCTGAACTGTAGATGAGTCTGAACTGGAGAACGGTCTGATTTGGAGCAGAGTCTGAACTGGAGATGAGTGAACTGGAAGTTCGTCTGAACTGGAGCAGAGTCTGAACTGGAGAAGAGTCTGAACTGTAGGAGAGTCTGAACTGGAGATGAATCTAAATTGAAGGTGAGTCTGAACTGCAGATGAGTCCGAACTGGAGGTGAGTCGGAACTGGAAGAGAGTCTGAACTGTAGCAGAGTCTGAACTGGAAGTGAGTCTGAACTGGAGAAGAGACTGAACTGGAAGTGAGTCTGAAAAGGAGACGAGTCTGAACTGGAGGCAAGTTTGAACTGGAGATGAGCCTGAACTGGAGGTGAGTCTGAACTAGAAGAGAATCTAAACTGGAGAAGAATCTGAATAGGAACAAAGTCTGAACAGAAAGTGAGTCTGAACTGGAGGAGAGTCTGAACTGGAAGTAAGTCTAAACTGAAGCAGAGACTGAACTGAAGCAGAGCCTGAACTGAAGGTGAGTCTGAATTAGAGGTGAGTCTGAACTTGAGCAGAGTCTGAACTGAAGCAGAGTCTGAACTGGGGCAGAGTATTAACTGGAGACGAGTCGGAACTGGAGGAGAATCTGAACTGGAGATGAGTCTGAACTGCAGATGAGTCTGAACTGGAGAAGAGTCTGAATTGGACCAGAGTTTGAACTGGAGATGAGTCTGAACTGGAGATGAGTCTGAACTGGAAGTGAGTCTGAACTGGAAGTGAGTCTGAAAAGGAGACGAGTCTTAACTGGAGGCGAGTTTGAACTGGAGATGAGTCTGAACTGGAGGAGAATCTGAACTGGAAGTAAGTCTGAACTGGAGCAGAGTCTGAACTGGGGCAGAGTCTCAACTGGAGACAAGTCTGAACTGGAGGTGAGTTGGAAGAGAAGTGAGTTGGAGGAGAATCTAAACTGGAGGAGAGTCATAACTGGAGGAGAGTCTAAACTACAGGTGAGTCTGAACTGGAGGAGAGTCTAAACTGGAGGAGAGTCTAAACTGAAGCAGAGGCTGAATTGAAGGTGAGTCTGAATTAGAGGTGAGTTTGAACTTGAGGAGAGTCTGAACTGGAGGTGAGTCTGAACTGGAGGTGAGTCTGAATTGGGGCAGAGTCTGAACTGGAGGTGAGTCGGAACTGGAAGAGAGTCTGAACTGGAGCAGAGTCTGAACTGGAAGTGAGTCTGAACTGGAGCAGAGTCTGAACTGGGGCAGAGGCTGAACTGAAGGTGAGTCTGAACTGTAGGTGAGTTTGAACTGGAGAAGAGTCTGAACTGGAAGTGAGTCTGAAAAGGAGACGAGTCTGAACTGGAGGCAAGTTTGAACTGGAGATGAGTCTGAACTGGAGGTGAGTCTGAACTGGAAGAGAATCTAAACTGGAGAAGAATCTGAATTGGAACAGAGTCTGACCTGGAAGTGAGTCTGAACTGGAGGAGAGTCTGAACTGGAAGTAAGTCTAAACTGAAGCAGAGACTGAACTGAAGCAGAGCCTGAACTGAAGGTGAGTCTGAATTAGAGGAGAGTCTGAACTTGAGCAGAGTCTGAACTGGAGCAGAGTCTGAACTGGGGCAGAGTATTAACTGGAGACAAGTCTGAACTGGATGTGAGTCGGAACTGGAGGATAATCTAAACTGGAGGAGAGTCTGAATTGGACCAGAGTTTGAACTGGAGATGAGTCTGAACTGGAGATGAGTCTGAACTGGAAGTGAGTCTGAACTGGAAGTGAGTCTGAAAAGGAGACAAGTCTTAACTGGAGGCGAGTTTGAACTGGAGATGAGTCTGAACTGGAGGAGAATCTGAACTGGAGAAGAGTCTGAATAGGAGCAGAGTCTGAAGTGGAAGGGAGTCTGAACTGGAGGAGAGTCTGAACTGGAAGTAAGTCTGAACTGGAGCAGAGTCTGAACTGGGGCAGAGTCTCAACTGGAGACAAGTCTGAACTGGAGGTGAGTTGGAAGAGAAGTGAGTTGGAGGAGAATCTAAACTGGAGGAGAGTCATAACTGGAGGAGAGTCTGAACTGGAGACGTGTCTGAACTGGAAGTAGGTCTAAACTGGAGCAGAGTCTGAACTGAAGCAGAGCCTGAACTGAAGGTGAGTCTGAATTAGAGGTGAGTCTGAACTTGAGGAGAGTCTGAACTGGAGATGAGTCTGAACTGGAGGTGAGTCTGAACTGGGGCAGAGTCTGAACTGGAGATGAGTCTGAACTGGAGGAGAGTCAAAACTGGAGGAGAGTCAAAACTGGAGGAGAGTCTGAACTGGAGAAGAGTCTGAATTAGAGCAGAGTCAGAACTGGAATTGAGTCTGAACTTGAGGAGAGTCTGAACTGGAGCAGAGTCTGACTTGAAGTGAGTCTGAATTGGAGGTGTGTCTGAACTGAAGGTGAGTCTGATGTGGTGGTGAGCCTTTAGTGGTGGTGGGTCTAAACTGGAGCAGAGTCTGAACTGAAGCAGAGCCTGAACTGAAGGTGAGTCTGAATTAGAGGTGAGCCTGAGCTTGAGGATAGTCTGAACTGGAGGAGAGTCTGAACTGGAGGAGAGTCTGAACTGGAGGAGAGTCTAAACTAGAGGAGAGTCTGAACTGGAGGTGAGTCTGAACTGGAGGAGATTCTGAACTGGAGCAGAGTCTGACTTGAAGTGAGTCTGAATTGGAGGTGTGTCTGAACTGAAGGTGAGTCTGATGTGGTGGTGAGCCTGAAGTGGTGGTGGGTCTGAACTGGAGGAGAGTCTAAACTGGAGCAGAGTCTTAACTGAGACAAAGCCTTAACAGGAGAAGAGTCTGAACTGGAGAAGAGTCTGAACTGGAGAAGAGTCTGAACTGGAAAAGAGTCTGAACTGGAAAAGAGTCTGAACTGGAGGAGATTCTGAACTGGAAAAGAGTCTGAACTGGAGGTGAGTCTGAACTGGAGGGGAGTCTGAACTGGAGGGAAGTCTGACGTGGTGGTAAGTCGGAACTGGAAGAGAGTCTGAACTGGAGCAGAGTCTGAACTGGAGAAGAGTCTGAACTGGAAGTGAGTCTGAAGTGGAGCAGAGTCTGAACTGGGGCAGAGTCTGAACTGAAGATGAGTCTGAACTGGAGACGAGTCTGAATTGGAGGTGAGTCTGAACTGGAAGTGAGTCTGAACTGGAAGAAAGTCTGAACTGGAAGTAAGTCTAAACTGGAGCAGAGTCTGAACTGAAGCAGAACCTGAACTGAAGGTGAGTCTGAATTAGAGCTGAGTCTGAGCTTGAGGAGAGTCTGAACTGGAGAAGAGTCTGAACTGGAAGTGAGTCTGAACTGGAGACGAGTCTGAACTGGAGACGGGTCTGAACTGAAGGAAAGTCTGAACTGAAGGAGAGTCTGAACTACAGGTGAGTCTGAACTGAAGGTGAGTCTGAACTGGAGGAAAGTCTAAACTGGAGCAGAGACTAAACTGGAGCAGAGTCTGAACTGGAGGAGTCTAAACTACAGGTGAGTCTGAGCTTGAGGAGAGTCTGAACTGGAGGAGAGTCTAAACTGGAGATGAGTCTGAACTGGAGGTGAGTCTGAATTGGAGGAGTGTCTGAACTGGAGGAGAGTCTGAACTGGAGGTGATTCTGAACTGCAGATGTGTCTGAACTGAAGGTGTGTCTGAATAAGAGGTGAGTCTGAACTTGAGGAGAGTCTGAACTGGAGCAGAGTCTGACATGAAGTGAGTCTGAATTGGAGGTGTGTCTGAACTGAAGGTGAGTCTGACGGGGTGGTGAGCCTGAAGTGGTGGTGGGTCTGAACTGGACGAGAGTCTAAACTGGAGCAGAGTCTTAACTGAAGCAAAGCCTGGACTGGAGAAGTGTCTGAACTGGAGCAGAGTCTGAACTTGAGGAGAGTCTGAACTGGAGCAGGGTCTCAACTGGAGAAGAGTCTGAACTGGAGGGGAGTCTGAACTGGAGGGGAGTCTGAACTGGAGGGGAGTCTGAACTGGAGGGGAGTCTGACGTGGTGGTAAGTCGGAACTGGAAGAGAGTCTGAACTGGAGCAGAGTCTGAACTGGAGAAGAGTCTGAACTGGAAGTGAGTCTGAACTGGAGGTGAGTCTGAACTGAAGGTGAGACTGAACTGGAGATGAGTGAACTGGAAGTTTGTCTGAACTGGAGCAGAGTCTGAACTGGAGAAGAATCTGAACTGGAGGAGAGTCTGAACTGGAGGAGAGTCTGAACTGGAGATGAATCTGAACTGAAGGTGAGTCTGAACTGTAGATGAGTCTGAACTGGAGAAGAGTCTGATTTGGAGCAGAGTCTGAACTGCAGATGAGTCTGAACTGGAGGTGACTCAGAACTGGAAGAGAGTCTGAATTGGAGGAGAGTCTGAACTGGAGAGGAGTCTGAACTGGAGAGGAGTCTGAACTGGAGAGGAGTCTGAACTTGTGGAGAGTCTGAGCTGGAGCAGAATCTGAACTGAAGCAGAGTCTGAACTGGAGGAGAGTCTAAACTACAGGTGAGTCTGAACTGGAGGAGAGTCTAAACTGGAAGAGAGTCTAAACTGAAGCAGAGCCTGAACTGAAGGTGAGTCTGAATTAGAGGTGAGTCTGAACTTGAGGAGAGTCTGAACTGGAGGAGAGTCTGAACTGGAGAGGAGTCTGAACTGGAGAGGAGTCTGAAGTGGAGATGAATCTGAACTGGAGATGAGTCTGAACAGGAAGTGAATCTAAACTGAAGCAGAGTCTGAACAGAGGCAGAGCCTGAACTGGAAGTGAGTCTGAACTGGAGGTGAGTCTGAACTGGAGGGGAGTCTGAACTGGAGATGAGTGAACTGGAAGTTTGTCTGAACTGGAGCAGAGTCTGAACTGGAGAAGAGTCTGAACTGGAGGAGAGTCTGAACTGGAGGAGAGTCTGAACTGGAGATGAATCTGAACTGAAGGTGAGTCTGAACTGTAGATGAGTCTGAACTGGAGAAGAGTCTGATTTGGAGCAGAGTCTGAACTGCAGATGAGTCTGAACTGGAGGTGAGTCTGAACTGGAGGTGAGTCGGAACTGGAAGAGAGTCTGAACTGGAGAGGAGTCTGAAGTGGAGAGGAGTCTGAACTTGAGGAGAGTCTGAACTTGAGGAGAGTCTGAAGTGGAGATGAATCTGAACTGGAGGTGAGTCTGAACTGGAGATGAGTCTGAACTGGAGGTGAGTCTGAACTGGAGGAGTGTCTGAACTGGAGGAGAGTCTGAACTGGAGGTGATTCTGAACTGCAGATGTGTCTGAACTGAAGGTGTGTCTGAATAAGAGGTGAGTCTGAACTTGAGGAGAGTCTGAACTGGAGCAGAGTCTGACATGAAGTGAGTCTGAATTGGAGGTGTGTCTGAACTGAAGGTGAGTCTGACGGGGTGGTGAGCCTGAAGTGGTGGTGGGTCTGAACTGGAGGAGAGTCTAAACTGGAGCAGAGTCTTAACTGAAGCAAAGCCTGGACTGGAGAAGTGTCTGAACTGGAGCAGAGTCTGAACTTGAGGAGAGTCTGAACTGGAGCAGGGTCTCAACTGGAGAAGAGTCTGAACTGGAGGGGAGTCTGAACTGGAGGGGAGTCTGAACTGGAGGGGAGTCTGAACTGGAGGGGAGTCTGACGTGGTGGTAAGTCGGAACTGGAAGAGAGTCTGAACTGGAGCAGAGTCTGAACTGGAGAAGAGTCTGAACTGGAAGTGAGTCTGAACTGGAGGTGAGTCTGAACTGAAGGTGAGACTGAACTGGAGATGAGTGAACTGGAAGTTTGTCTGAACTGGAGCAGAGTCTGAACTGGAGAAGAATCTGAACTGGAGGAGAGTCTGAACTGGAGGAGAGTCTGAACTGGAGATGAATCTGAACTGAAGGTGAGTCTGAACTGTAGATGAGTCTGAACTGGAGAAGAGTCTGATTTGGAGCAGAGTCTGAACTGCAGATGAGTCTGAACTGGAGGTGACTCAGAACTGGAAGAGAGTCTGAATTGGAGGAGAGTCTGAACAGGAGAGGAGTCTGAACTGGAGAGGAGTCTGAACTGGAGAGGAGTCTGAACTTGTGGAGAGTCTGAGCTGGAGCAGAATCTGAACTGAAGCAGAGTCTGAACTGGAGGAGAGTCTAAACTACAGGTGAGTCTGAACTGGAGGAGAGTCTAAACTGGAGGAGAGTCTAAACTGAAGCAGAGCCTGAACTGAAGGTGAGTCTGAATTAGAGGTGAGTCTGAACTTGAGGAGAGTCTGAACTGGAGGAGAGTCTGAACTGGAGAGGAGTCTGAACTGGAGAGGAGTCTGAAGTGGAGATGAATCTGAACTGGAGATGAGTCTGAACAGGAAGTGAATCTAAACTGAAGCAGAGTCTGAACAGAGGCAGAGCCTGAACTGGAAGTGAGTCTGAACTGGAGGTGAGTCTGAACTGGAGGGGAGTCTGAACTGGAGATGAGTGAACTGGAAGTTTGTCTGAACTGGAGCAGAGTCTGAACTGGAGAAGAGTCTGAACTGGAGGAGAGTCTGAACTGGAGGAGAGTCTGAACTGGAGGAGAGTCTGACGTGGTGGTAAGTCGGAACTGGAAGAGAGTCTGAACTGGAGATGAGTCTGAACTGGAGAAGAGTCTGAACTGGAAGTGAGTCTGAACTGGAGGTGAGTCTGAACTTAAGGTGAGTCTGAACTGGAGATGAGTGAACTGGAAGTTTGTCTGAACTGGAGCAGAGTCTGAACTGGAGAAGAATCTGAACTGGAGGAGAGTCTGAACTGGAGGAGAGTCTGAACTGGAGATGAATCTGAACTGAAGGTGAGTCTGAACTGTAGATGAGTCTGAACTGGAGAAGAGTCTGATTTGGAGCAGAGTCTGAACTGCAGATGAGTCTGAACTGGAGGTGAGTCTGAACTGGAGTTGACTCAGAGCTGGAAGAGAGTCTGAATTGGAGGAGAGTCTGAACAGGAGAGGAGTCTGAACTGGAGAGGAGTCTGAACTGGAGAGGAGTCTGAACTGGAGAGGAGTCTGAACTGGAGAGGAGTCTGAACTGGAGCAGAATCTGAACTGAAGCAGAGTCTGAACTGGAGGAGAGTCTAAACTACAGGTGAGTCTGAACTGGAGGAGAGTCTAAACTGGAGGAGAGTCTAAACTGAAGCAGAGCCTGAACTGAAGGTGAGTCTGAATTAGAGGTGAGTCTGAACTTGAGGAGAGTCTGAACTGGAGGAGAGTCTGAACTGGAGAGGAGTCTGAACTGGAGAGGAGTCTGAAGTGGAGATGAATCTGAACTGGAGGTGAGTCTGAACTGGAGATGAGTCTGAACAGGAAGTGAATCTAAACTGAAGCAGAGTCTGAACAGAGGCAGAGCCTGAACTGGAAGTGAGTCTGAACTGGAGGTGAGTCTGAACTGGAGGGGAGTCTGAACTGGAGATGAGTGAACTGGAAGTTTGTCTGAACTGGAGCAGAGTCTGAACTGGAGAAGAGTCTGAACTGGAGGAGAGTCTGAACTGGAGATGAATCTGAACTGAAGGTGAGTCTGAACTGTAGATGAGTCTGAACTGGAGAAGAGTCTGATTTGGAGCAGAGTCTGAACTGCAGATGAGTCTGAACTGGAGGTGAGTCTGAACTGGAGGTGAGTCGGAACTGGAAGAGAGTCTGAACTGGAGAGGAGTCTGAAGTGGAGAGGAGTCTGAACTTGAGGAGAGTCTGAACTTGAGGAGAGTCTGAAGTGGAGATGAATCTGAACTGGAGGTGAGTCTGAACTGGAGATGAGTCTGAACTGGAGAAGTGTCTGAACTGGGGCAGAGTCTGAACTGAAGGTGAGTCTGAACTGGAGATGAGTCTGAACAGGAAGTGAATCTAAACTGAAGCAGAGTCTGAACAGAGGCAGAGCCTGAACTGGAAGTTAGTCTGAACTGGAGATGAGTCTGAACTGGAAGTGAGTCTGAACTGGAAGTGAGTCTGAAAAGGAGACAAGTCTTAAATGGAGGCGAGTTTGAACTGGAGATGAGTCTGAACTGGAGGAGAATCTGAACTGGAGAAGAGTCTGAATAGGAGCAGAGTCTGAAGTGGAAGGGAGTCTGAACTGGAGGAGAGTCTGAACTGGAAGTAAGTCTAAACTGGAGCAGAGTCTGAACTGAATGTGAGTCTGAATTAGAGGTGAGTCTGAGCTTGAGGAGAGTCTAAACTGGAGATGAGTCTGAACTGGAGGGGAGTCTGAACTGGAGGGGAGTCTGAACTGGAGGGGAGTCTGAACTGGAGGTGAGTCTGAACTGGAAGAGAGTCTGAACTGGAGCAGAGTCTGAACTGGAGATGAGTCTGAACTGGAGATGAGTCTGAATTGGACCAGAGTTTGAACTGGAGATGAGTCTGAACTGGAGATGAGTCTGAACTGGAAGTGAGTCTGAACTGGGGCAGAGTCTAAACTGGGGCAGAGTCTGAACTGGGGCAGAGTCTGAACTGGAGACGAGTCTGAACTGGAGGTAAGTCGGAACTGGAGGAGAATCTGAACTGAAGGTGAGTCTGAACTGTAGATGAGTCTGAACTGGAGAAGAGTCTGAACTGAAGGTGAGTCTGAACTGGAGATGAGTGAACTGGAAGTTTGTCTGAACTGGAGCAGAGTCTGAACTGGAGAAGAGTCTGAACTGGAGGAGAGTCAGAACTGGAGATGAATCTGAACTGAAGGTGAGTCTGAACTGTAGATGAGTCTGAACTGGAGAAGAGTCTAATTTGGAGCAGAGTCTGAACTGAAGATGAGTCTGAACTGGAGGTGAGTCGGAACTGGAAGAGAGTCTGAACTGGAGCAGAGTCTGAACTGGGGTAGAGTCTGAACTGAAGGTGAGTCTGAACTGTAGGTGAGTTTGAACTGGAGAAGATTCTGAACTGGAAGTGAGTCTGAAAAGGAGACGAGTCTGAACTGGAGGCAATTTTGAACTGGAGATGAGTCTGAACTGGAGGTGAGTCGGAACTGGAAGAGAATCTAAACTTGAGAAGAGTCTGAATTGGAGCAGAGTCTGAACTGGAAGTGAGTCTGAACTGGAGCAGAGTCTGAACTGGAGGAGAGTCTGAACTGGAAGTAAGTCTAAACTGAAGCAGAGCCTGAACTGAAGCAGAGTCTGAACTGAAGGTGAGTCTGAATTAGAGGTGAGTCTGAACTTGAGCAGAGTCTGAACTGGAGCAGAGTCTGAACTGGAGACGAGTCTGAACTGGAGGTGAGTCGGAACTGGAGGAGAATCTAAACTGGAGCAGAGTCTGAACTGGAGCAGAGTCTGAACTGAAGGTGAGTCTGAATTAGAGGTGAGTCTGAACTTGAGGAGAGTCTGAACAGGAGGAGAGTCTGAACTGGAGATGAGTCTGAACTGGAGATGAGTCTGAATTGGACCAGAGTTTGAACTGGAGATGAGTCTGAACTGGAAGTGAGTCTGAACTGGGGCAGAGTCTGACCTGGGGCAGAGTCTGAACTGGAGACGAGTCTGAACTGGAGGTAAGTCCGAACTGGAGGAGAATCTAAACTGGAGGAGAATCTGAACTGGAGACGAGTCTGAACTGGAGAAGAGTCTGAATTGGACCAGAGTCTGAACTGGAGATGAGTCTGAACTGGAGAAGAGTCTGAATTGGACCAGAGTCTGAACTGGAGATGAGTCTGAACTGGAAGTGAATCTGAACTGGAAGTGAGTCTGAAAAGGAGACGAGTCTTAACTGGAGGAGAGTTTGAACTGGAGACAAGTCTGAACTGGAAGTGAGTCTGAACTGGAGAGGAGTCTGAACTGGAGGAAAGTCTAAATTGGAGCAGAGTCTTAACTGAAGCAAAGCCTGAACTGGAGAAGTGTCTGAACTGGAGCAGAGTCTGAACTTGAGGAGAGTCTGAACTGGAGCAGAGTCTCAACTGGAGAAGAGTCTGAACTGGAAAAGAATCTGAACTGGAGGAGATTCTGAACTGGAAAAGAGTCTGAACTGGAGGTGAGTCTGAACTGGAGGGGAGTCTGAACTGGAGGGGAGTCTGACGTGGTTGTAAGTCGGAACTGGGAGAGAGTCTGAACTGGAGCAGAGTCTGAACTGGAAGTGAGTCTGAACTGGAGCAGAGTCTGAACTGGGGCAGAGTCTGAACTGAAGGTGAGTCTGAACTGGAGACAAGTCTGAACTGGAAGTGAGTCTGAACTGGAGAGGAGTCTGAACTGGAGGAAAGTCTAAATTGGAGCAGAGACTAAACTGGGGCAGAGTCTGAACTGAAGGTGAGTCTGAACTGGAGACAAGTCTGAACTGGAAGTGAGTCTGAACTGGAGAGGAGTCTGAACTGGAGGAAAGTCTAAATTGGAGCAGAGACTAAACTGGAGCAAAGTCTGAACTGAAGCAGTGTCTGAACTGGAGGAGAGTCAAAACTACAGGTGAGTCTGAACTGGAAGTGAGTCTGAATTGGAGCAGAGTCTGAACTGGAGACGAGTCTGAACTGGGGCAGAGTCTGAATTGGGGCCGAGTCTGAACCGGGAAAGAGTCTGAACTGGAGGATAATCTAAACTGGAGGATAATCTAAACTGGAGAAGAGTCTGAATTGGACCAGAGTTTGAACTGGAGACGAGTCTGAACTGGAGGCAAGTTTGAACTGGAGAAGAGTCTGAACTGGAGGTGAGTCGGAACTGGAAGAGAATCTAAACTTGAGAAGAGTCTGAATTGGAGCAGAGTCTGAACTGGAAGTGAGTCTGAACTGGAGGAGAGTCTGAACAGAAAGTAAGTCTAAACTGAAGCAGAGCCTGAACTGAAGCAGAGCCTGAACTGAAGGTGAGTCTGAATTAGAGGTGAGTCTGAACTTGAGCAGAGTCTGAACTGGAGCAGAGTCTGAACTGGAGACGAGTCTGAACTGGAGGTGAGTCGGAACTGGAGGAGAATCTAAACTGGAGCAGAGTCTGAACTGGAGCAGAGTCTGAACTGAAGGTGAGTCTGAATTAGAGGTGAGTCTGAACTTGAGGAGAGTCTGAACAGGAGGAGAGTCTGAACTGGAGATGAGTCTGAACTGGAGATGAGTCTGAATTGGACCAGAGTTTGAACTGGAGATGAGTCTGAACTGGAGGTGAGTGGGAACTGGAGGAGAATCTAAACTGGAGAAGAGTCTGAATAGGAGCAGAGTCTGAAGTGGAAGTGAGTCTGAACTGGAGGAGAGTCTGAACTGGAAGTAAGTCTAAACTGGAGCAGAGTCTGAACTGAATGTGAGTCTGAATTAGAGGTGAGTCTGAGCTTGAGGAGAGTCTAAACTGGAGATGAGTCTGAACTGGAGGGGAGTCTGAACTGGAGGGGAGTCTGAACTGGAAGAGAGTCTGAACTGGAGGAGAGTCTGAACTGGAGATGAGTCTGAACTGGAGATGAGTCTGAATTGGAGCAGAGTTTGAACTGGAGATGAGTCTGAACTGGAGATGAGTCTGAACTGGAAGTGAGTCTGAACTGGGGCAGAGTCTGAACTGGGGCAGAGTCTGAACTGGGGCAGAGTCTGAACTGGAGACGAGTCTGAACTGGAGGAGAATCTAAACTGGAGGAGAATCTGAACTGGAGACGAGTCTGAACTGGAGACGAGTCTGAACTGGAGAAGAGTCTGAATTGGACCAGAGTCTGAACTGGAGATGAGTCTGAACTGGAGATGAGTCTGAACTGGAGATGAGTCTGAACTGGAAGTGAGTCTGAACTGGGGCAGAGTCTAAACTGGGGCAGAGTCTGAACTGGGGCAGAGTCTGAACTGGAGACGAGTCTGAACTGGAGGTAAGTCGGAACTGGAGGAGAATTTGAACTGAAGGTGAGTCTGAACTGTAGATGAGTCTGAACTGGAGAAGAGTCTGAACTGAAGGTGAGTCTGAACTGGAGATGAGTGAACTGGAAGTTTGTCTGAACTGGAGCAGAGTCTGAACTGGAGAAGAGTCTGAACTGGAGGAGAGTCAGAACTGGAGATGAATCTGAACTGAAGGTGAGTCTGAACTGTAGATGAGTCTGAACTGGAGAAGAGTCTAATTTGGAGCAGAGTCTGAACTGAAGATGAGTCTGAACTGGAGGTGAGTCGGAACTGGAAGAGAGTCTGAACTGGAGCAGAGTCTGAACTGGGGCAGAGTCTGAACTGAAGGTGAGTCTGAACTGTAGGTGAGTTTGAACTGGAGAAGATTCTGAACTGGAAGTGAGTCTGAAAAGGAGACGAGTCTGAACTGGAGGCAATTTTGAACTGGAGATGAGTCTGAACTGGAGGTGAGTCGGAACTGGAAGAGAATCTAAACTTGAGAAGAGTCTGAATTGGAGCAGAGTCTGAACTGGAAGTGAGTCTGAACTGGAGCAGAGTCTGAACTGGAGGAGAGTCTGAACTGGAAGTAAGTCTAAACTGAAGCAGAGCCTGAACTGAAGCAGAGTCTGAACTGAAGGTGAGTCTGAATTAGAGGTGAGTCTGAACTTGAGCAGAGTCTGAACTGGAGCAGAGTCTGAACTGGAGACGAGTCTGAACTGGAGGTGAGTCGGAACTGGAGGAGAATCTAAACTGGAGCAGAGTCTGAACTGGAGCAGAGTCTGAACTGAAGGTGAGTCTGAATTAGAGGTGAGTCTGAACTTGAGGAGAGTCTGAACAGGAGGAGAGTCTGAACTGGAGATGAGTCTGAACTGGAGATGAGTCTGAATTGGACCAGAGTTTGAACTGGAGATGAGTCTGAACTGGAAGTGAGTCTGAACTGGGGCAGAGTCTGACCTGGGGCAGAGTCTGAACTGGAGACGAGTCTGAACTGGAGGTAAGTCCGAACTGGAGGAGAATCTAAACTGGAGGAGAATCTGAACTGGAGACGAGTCTGAACTGGAGAAGAGTCTGAATTGGACCAGAGTCTGAACTGGAGATGAGTCTGAACTGGAGAAGAGTCTGAATTGGACCAGAGTCTGAACTGGAGATGAGTCTGAACTGGAAGTGAATCTGAACTGGAAGTGAGTCTGAAAAGGAGACGAGTCTTAACTGGAGGAGAGTTTGAACTGGAGACAAGTCTGAACTGGAAGTGAGTCTGAACTGGAGAGGAGTCTGAACTGGAGGAAAGTCTAAATTGGAGCAGAGTCTTAACTGAAGCAAAGCCTGAACTGGAGAAGTGTCTGAACTGGAGCAGAGTCTGAACTTGAGGAGAGTCTGAACTGGAGCAGAGTCTCAACTGGAGAAGAGTCTGAACTGGAAAAGAATCTGAACTGGAGGAGATTCTGAACTGGAAAAGAGTCTGAACTGGAGGTGAGTCTGAACTGGAGGGGAGTCTGAACTGGAGGGGAGTCTGACGTGGTTGTAAGTCGGAACTGGGAGAGAGTCTGAACTGGAGCAGAGTCTGAACTGGAAGTGAGTCTGAACTGGAGCAGAGTCTGAACTGGGGCAGAGTCTGAACTGAAGGTGAGTCTGAACTGGAGACAAGTCTGAACTGGAAGTGAGTCTGAACTGGAGAGGAGTCTGAACTGGAGGAAAGTCTAAATTGGAGCAGAGACTAAACTGGGGCAGAGTCTGAACTGAAGGTGAGTCTGAACTGGAGACAAGTCTGAACTGGAAGTGAGTCTGAACTGGAGAGGAGTCTGAACTGGAGGAAAGTCTAAATTGGAGCAGAGACTAAACTGGAGCAGAGTCTGAACTGAAGCAGTGTCTGAACTGGAGGAGAGTCTAAACTACAGGTGAGTCTGAACTGGAAGTGAGTCTGAATTGGAGCAGAGTCTGAACTGGAGACGAGTCTGAACTGGGGCAGAGTCTGAATTGGGGCCGAGTCTGAACCGGGAAAGAGTCTGAACTGGAGGATAATCTAAACTGGAGGATAATCTAAACTGGAGAAGAGTCTGAATTGGACCAGAGTTTGAACTGGAGACGAGTCTGAACTGGAGGCAAGTTTGAACTGGAGAAGAGTCTGAACTGGAGGTGAGTCGGAACTGGAAGAGAATCTAAACTTGAGAAGAGTCTGAATTGGAGCAGAGTCTGAACTGGAAGTGAGTCTGAACTGGAGGAGAGTCTGAACAGAAAGTAAGTCTAAACTGAAGCAGAGCCTGAACTGAAGCAGAGCCTGAACTGAAGGTGAGTCTGAATTAGAGGTGAGTCTGAACTTGAGCAGAGTCTGAACTGGAGCAGAGTCTGAACTGGAGACGAGTCTGAACTGGAGGTGAGTCGGAACTGGAGGAGAATCTAAACTGGAGCAGAGTCTGAACTGGAGCAGAGTCTGAACTGAAGGTGAGTCTGAATTAGAGGTGAGTCTGAACTTGAGGAGAGTCTGAACAGGAGGAGAGTCTGAACTGGAGATGAGTCTGAACTGGAGATGAGTCTGAATTGGACCAGAGTTTGAACTGGAGATGAGTCTGAACTGGAGGTGAGTGGGAACTGGAGGAGAATCTAAACTGGAGAAGAGTCTGAATAGGAGCAGAGTCTGAAGTGGAAGTGAGTCTGAACTGGAGGAGAGTCTGAACTGGAAGTAAGTCTAAACTGGAGCAGAGTCTGAACTGAATGTGAGTCTGAATTAGAGGTGAGTCTGAGCTTGAGGAGAGTCTAAACTGGAGATGAGTCTGAACTGGAGGGGAGTCTGAACTGGAGGGGAGTCTGAACTGGAGGGGAGTCTGAACTGGAAGAGAGTCTGAACTGGAGGAGAGTCTGAACTGGAGATGAGTCTGAACTGGAGATGAGTCTGAACTGGAGATGAGTCTGAATTGGACCAGAGTTTGAACTGGAGATGAGTCTGAACTGGAGATGAGTCTGAACTGGAAGTGAGTCTGAACTGGGGCAGAGTCTGAACTGGGGCAGAGTCTGAACTGGGGCAGAGTCTGAACTGGAGACGAGTCTGAACTGGAGGAGAATCTAAACTGGAGGAGAATCTGAACTGGAGACGAGTCTGAACTGGAGACGAGTCTGAACTGGAGAAGAGTCTGAATTGGACCAGAGTCTGAACTGGAGATGAGTCTGAACTGGAGATGAGTCTGAACTGGAAGTGAATCTGAACTGGAAGTGAGTCTGAAAAGGAGACGAGTCTTAACTGGAGGAGAGTTTGAACTGGAGACAAGTCTGAACTGGAAGTGAGTCTGAACTGGAGAGGAGTCTGAACTGGAGGAAAGTCTAAATTGGAGCAGAGTCTGAACTGAAGATGAGTCTGAACTGGAGGTGAGTCGGAACTGGAAGAGAGTCTGAACTGGAGCAGAGTCTGAACTGGGGCAGAGTCTGAACTGAAGGTGAGTCTGAACTGTAGGTGAGTTTGAACTGGAGAAGATTCTGAACTGGAAGTGAGTCTGAAAAGGAGACGAGTCTGAACTGGAGGCAAGTTTGAACTGGAGATTAGTCTGAACTGGAGGTGAGTCGGAACTGGAAGAGAATCTAAACTTGAGAAGAATCTGAATTGGAGCAGAGTCTGAACTGGAAGTGAGTCTGAACTGGAGCAGAGTCTGAACTGGAGGAGAGTCTGCACTGGAAGTAAGTCTAAACTGAAGCAGAGCCTGAACTGAAGCAGAGTCTGAACTGAAGGTGAGTCTGAATTAGAGGTGAGTCTGAACTTGAGCAGAGTCTGAACTGGAGCAGAGTCTGAACTGGAGACGAGTCTGAACTGTAGGTGAGTCGGAACTGGAGGAGAATCTAAACTGGAGCAGAGTCTGAACTGGAGCAGAGTCTGAACTGAAGGTGAGTCTGAATTAGAGGTGAGTCTGAACTTGAGGAGAGTCTGAACAGGAGGAGAGTCTGAACTGGAGATGAGTCTGAACTGGAGATGAGTCTGAATTGGACCAGAGTTTGAACTGGAGATGAGTCTGAACTGGAAGTGAGTCTGAACTGGGGCAGAGTCTGACCTGGGGCAGAGTCTGACCTGGGGCAGAGTCTGAACTGGGGCAGAGTCTGAACTGGAGACGAGTCTGAACTGGAGGTAAGTCGGAACTGGAGGAGAATCTAAACTGGAGGAGAATCTGAACTGGAGACGAGTCTGAACTGGAGAAGAGTCTGAATTGGACCAGAGTCTGAACTGGAGATGAGTCTGAACTGGAGATGAGTCTGAACTGGAGAAGAGTCTGAATTGGACCAGAGTCTGAACTGGAGATGAGTCTGAACTGGAAGTGAGTCTGAACTGGGGCAGAGTCTGACCTGGAGCAGAGTCTGAACTGGGGCAGAGTCTGAACTGGAGACGAGTCTGAACTGGAGGTAAGTCGGAACTGGAGGAGAATCTAAACTGGAGGAGAATCTGAACTGGAGACGAGTCTGAACTGGAGAAGAGTCTGAATTGGACCAGAGTCTGAACTGGAGAAGAGTCTGAACTGGAGAAGAGTCTGAACTGGAGAAGAGTCTGAACTGGAAGTGAATCTGAACTGGAAGTGAGTCTGAAAAGGAGACGAGTCTTAACTGGAGGAGAGTTTGAACTGGAGACAAGTCTGAACTGGAAGTGAGTCTGAACTGGAGAGGAGTCTGAACTGGAGGAAAGTCTAAATTGGAGCAGAGTCTTAACTGAAGCAAAGCCTGAACTGGAGAAGTGTCTGAACTGGAGCAGAGTCTGAACTTGAGGAGAGTCTGAACTGGAGCAGAGTCTCAACTGGAGAAGAGTCTGAACTGGAAAAGAATCTGAACTGGAGGAGATTCTGAACTGGAAAAGAGTCTGAACTGGAGGTGAGTCTGAACTGGAGGTGAGTCTGAACTGGAGGGGAGTCTGACGTGGTGGTAAGTCGGAACTGGGAGAGAGTCTGAACTGGAGCAGAGTCTGAACTGGAAGTGAGTCTGAACTGGAGCAGAGTCTGAACTGGGGCAGAGTCTGAACTGAAGATGAGTCTGAACTGGAGACAAGTCTGAACTGGAAGTGAGTCTGAACTGGAGAGGAGTCTGAACTGGAGGAAAGTCTAAATTGGAGCAGAGACTAAACTGGGGCAGAGTCTGAACTGAAGGTGAGTCTGAACTGGAGACAAGTCTGAACTGGAAGTGAGTCTGAACTGGAGAGGAGTCTGAACTGGAGGAAAGTCTAAATTGGAGCAGAGACTAAACTGGAGCAGAGTCTGAACTGAAGCAGTGTCTGAACTGGAGGAGAGTCTAAACTACAGGTGAGTCTGAACTCGAAGTGAGTCTGAATTGGAGCAGAGTCTGATCTGGAGACGAGTCTGAACTGGGGCAGAGTCTGAATTGGGGCAGAGTCTGAACTGGGAAAGAGTCTGAACTGGAGGATAATCTAAACTGGAGGATAATCTAAACTGGAGAAGAGTCTGAATTGGACCAGAGTTTGAACTGGAGACGAGTCTGAACTGGAGGCAAGTTTGAACTGGAGAAGAGTCTGAACTGGAGGTGAGTCGGAACTGGAAGAGAATCTAAACTTGAGAAGAGTCTGAATTGGAGCAGAGTCTGAACTGGAAGTGAGTCTGAACTGGAGGAGAGTCTGAACTGAAAGTAAGTCTAAACTGAAGCAGAGCCTGAACTGAAGCAGAGCCTGAACTGAAGGTGAGTCTGAATTAGAGGTGAGTCTGAACTTGAGCAGAGTCTGAACTGGAGCAGAGTCTGAACTGGAGACGAGTCTGAACTGGAGGTGAGTCGGAACTGGAGGAGAATCTAAACTGGAGCAGAGTCTGAACTGGAGCAGAGTCTGAACTGAAGGTGAGTCTGAATTAGAGGTGAGTCTGAACTTGAGGAGAGTCTGAACAGGAGGAGAGTCTGAACTGGAGATGAGTCTGAACTGGAGATGAGTCTGAATTGGACCAGAGTTTGAACTGGAGATGAGTCTGAACTGGAGGTGAGTGGGAACTGGAGGAGAATCTAAACTGGAGAAGAGTCTGAATAGGAGCAGAGTCTGAAGTGGAAGTGAGTCTGAACTGGAGGAGAGTCTGAACTGGAAGTAAGTCTAAACTGGAGCAGAGTCTGAACTGAATGTGAGTCTGAATTAGAGGTGAGTCTGAGCTTGAGGAGAGTCTAAACTGGAGATGAGTCTGAACTGGAGGGGAGTCTGAACTGGAGGGGAGTCTGAACTGGAGGGGAGTCTGAACTGGAGGGGAGTCTGAACTGGAAGAGAGTCTGAACTGGAGGAGAGTCTGAACTGGAGATGAGTCTGAACTGGAGATGAGTCTGGATTGGACCAGAGTTTGAACTGGAGATGAGTCTGAACTGGAGATGAGTCTGAACTGGAAGTGAGTCTGAACTGGGGCAGAGTCTAAACTGGAGACGAGTCTGAACTGGAGGAGAATCTAAACTGGAGGAGAATCTGAACTGGAGACGAGTCTGAACTGGAGACAAGTCTGAACTGGAGAAGAGTCTGAATTGGACCAGAGTCTGAACTGGAGATGAGTCTGAACTGGAGAAGAGTCTGAATTGGACCAGAGTCTGAACTGGAGATGAGTCTGAACTGGAAGTGAATCTGAACTGGAAGTGAGTCTGAAAAGGAGACGAGTCTTAACTGGAGGAGAGTTTGAACTGGAGACAAGTCTGAACTGGAAGTGAGTCTGAACTGGAGAGGAGTCTGAACTGGAGGAAAGTCTAAATTGGAGCAGAGTCTTAACTGAAGCAAAGCCTGAACTGGAGAAGTGTCTGAACTGGAGCAGAGTCTGAACTTGAGGAGAGTCTGAACTGGAGCAGAGTCTCAACTGGAGAAGAGTCTGAACTGGAAAAGAATCTGAACTGGAGGAGATTCTGAACTGGAAAAGAGTCTGAACTGGAGGTGAGTCTGAACTGGAGGGGAGTCTGAACTGGAGGGGAGTCTGACGTGGTTGTAAGTCGGAACTGGGAGAGAGTCTGAACTGGAGCAGAGTCTGAACTGGAAGTGAGTCTGAACTGGAGCAGAGTCTGAACTGGGGCAGAGTCTGAACTGAAGATGAGTCTGAACTGGAGACAAGTCTGAACTGGAAGTGAGTCTGAACTGGAGAGGAGTCTGAACTGGAGGAAAGTCTAAATTGGAGCAGAGACTAAACTGGGGCAGAGTCTGAACTGAAGGTGAGTCTGAACTGGAGACAAGTCTGAACTGGAAGTGAGTCTGAACTGGAGAGGAGTCTGAACTGGAGGAAAGTCTAAATTGGAGCAGAGACTAAACTGGAGCAGAGTCTGAACTGAAGCAGTGTCTGAACTGGAGGAGAGTCTAAACTACAGGTGAGTCTGAACTGGAAGTGAGTCTGAATTGGAGCAGAGTCTGAACTGGAGACGAGTCTGAACTGGGGCAGAGTCTGAATTGGGGCCGAGTCTGAACCGGGAAAGAGTCTGAACTGGAGGATAATCTAAACTGGAGGATAATCTAAACTGGAGAAGAGTCTGAATTGGACCAGAGTTTGAACTGGAGACGAGTCTGAACTGGAGGCAAGTTTGAACTGGAGAAGAGTCTGAACTGGAGGTGAGTCGGAACTGGAAGAGAATCTAAACTTGAGAAGAGTCTGAATTGGAGCAGAGTCTGAACTGGAAGTGAGTCTGAACTGGAGGAGAGTCTGAACTGAAAGTAAGTCTAAACTGAAGCAGAGCCTGAACTGAAGCAGAGCCTGAACTGAAGGTGAGTCTGAATTAGAGGTGAGTCTGAACTTGAGCAGAGTCTGAACTGGAGCAGAGTCTGAACTGGAGACGAGTCTGAACTGGAGGTGAGTCGGAACTGGAGGAGAATCTAAACTGGAGCAGAGTCTGAACTGGAGCAGAGTCTGAACTGAAGGTGAGTCTGAATTAGAGGTGAGTCTGAACTTGAGGAGAGTCTGAACAGGAGGAGAGTCTGAACTGGAGATGAGTCTGAACTGGAGATGAGTCTGAATTGGACCAGAGTTTGAACTGGAGATGAGTCTGAACTGGAGGTGAGTGGGAACTGGAGGAGAATCTAAACTGGAGAAGAGTCTGAATAGGAGCAGAGTCTGAAGTGGAAGTGAGTCTGAACTGGAGGAGAGTCTGAACTGGAAGTAAGTCTAAACTGGAGCAGAGTCTGAACTGAATGTGAGTCTGAATTAGAGGTGAGTCTGAGCTTGAGGAGAGTCTAAACTGGAGATGAGTCTGAACTGGAGGGGAGTCTGAACTGGAGGGGAGTCTGAACTGGAGGGGAGTCTGAACTGGAAGAGAGTCTGAACTGGAGGAGAGTCTGAACTGGAGATGAGTCTGAACTGGAGATGAGTCTGAATTGGACCAGAGTTTGAACTGGAGATGAGTCTGAACTGGAGATGAGTCTGAACTGGAAGTGAGTCTGAACTGGGGCAGAGTCTAAACTGGAGACGAGTCTGAACTGGAGGAGAATCTAAACTGGAGGAGAATCTGAACTGGAGACGAGTCTGAACTGGAGACAAGTCTGAACTGGAGAAGAGTCTGAATTGGACCAGAGTCTGAACTGGAGATGAGTCTGAACTGGAGATGAGTCTGAACTGGAAGTGAATCTGAACTGGAAGTGAGTCTGAAAAGGAGACGAGTCTTAACTGGAGGAGAGTTTGAACTGGAGACAAGTCTGAACTGGAAGTGAGTCTGAACTGGAGCAGAGTCTGAACTGGGGCAGAGTCTGAACTGAAGATGAGTCTGAACTGGAGACAAGTCTGAACTGGAAGTGAGTCTGAACTGGAGAGGAGTCTGAACTGGAGGAAAGTCTAAATTGGAGCAGAGACTAAACTGGGGCAGAGTCTGAACTGAAGGTGAGTCTGAACTGGAGACAAGTCTGAACTGGAAGTGAGTCTGAACTGGAGAGGAGTCTGAACTGGAGGAAAGTCTAAATTGGAGCAGAGACTAAACTGGAGCAGAGTCTGAACTGAAGCAGTGTCTGAACTGGAGGAGAGTCTAAACTACAGGTGAGTCTGAACTCGAAGTGAGTCTGAATTGGAGCAGAGTCTGATCTGGAGACGAGTCTGAACTGGGGCAGAGTCTGAATTGGGGCAGAGTCTGAACTGGGAAAGAGTCTGAACTGGAGGATAATCTAAACTGGAGGATAATCTAAACTGGAGAAGAGTCTGAATTGGACCAGAGTTTGAACTGGAGACGAGTCTGAACTGGAGGCAAGTTTGAACTGGAGAAGAGTCTGAACTGGAGGTGAGTCGGAACTGGAAGAGAATCTAAACTTGAGAAGAGTCTGAATTGGAGCAGAGTCTGAACTGGAAGTGAGTCTGAACTGGAGGAGAGTCTGAACTGAAAGTAAGTCTAAACTGAAGCAGAGCCTGAACTGAAGCAGAGCCTGAACTGAAGGTGAGTCTGAATTAGAGGTGAGTCTGAACTTGAGCAGAGTCTGAACTGGAGCAGAGTCTGAACTGGAGACGAGTCTGAACTGGAGGTGAGTCGGAACTGGAGGAGAATCTAAACTGGAGCAGAGTCTGAACTGGAGCAGAGTCTGAACTGAAGGTGAGTCTGAATTAGAGGTGAGTCTGAACTTGAGGAGAGTCTGAACAGGAGGAGAGTCTGAACTGGAGATGAGTCTGAACTGGAGATGAGTCTGAATTGGACCAGAGTTTGAACTGGAGATGAGTCTGAACTGGAGGTGAGTGGGAACTGGAGGAGAATCTAAACTGGAGAAGAGTCTGAATAGGAGCAGAGTCTGAAGTGGAAGTGAGTCTGAACTGGAGGAGAGTCTGAACTGGAAGTAAGTCTAAACTGGAGCAGAGTCTGAACTGAATGTGAGTCTGAATTAGAGGTGAGTCTGAGCTTGAGGAGAGTCTAAACTGGAGATGAGTCTGAACTGGAGGGGAGTCTGAACTGGAGGGGAGTCTGAACTGGAGGGGAGTCTGAACTGGAAGAGAGTCTGAACTGGAGGAGAGTCTGAACTGGAGATGAGTCTGAACTGGAGATGAGTCTGGATTGGACCAGAGTTTGAACTGGAGATGAGTCTGAACTGGAGATGAGTCTGAACTGGAAGTGAGTCTGAACTGGGGCAGAGTCTAAACTGGAGACGAGTCTGAACTGGAGGAGAATCTAAACTGGAGGAGAATCTGAACTGGAGACGAGTCTGAACTGGAGACAAGTCTGAACTGGAGAAGAGTCTGAATTGGACCAGAGTCTGAACTGGAGATGAGTCTGAACTGGAGAAGAGTCTGAATTGGACCAGAGTCTGAACTGGAGATGAGTCTGAACTGGAAGTGAATCTGAACTGGAAGTGAGTCTGAAAAGGAGACGAGTCTTAACTGGAGGAGAGTTTGAACTGGAGACAAGTCTGAACTGGAAGTGAGTCTGAACTGGAGAGGAGTCTGAACTGGAGGAAAGTCTAAATTGGAGCAGAGTCTTAACTGAAGCAAAGCCTGAACTGGAGAAGTGTCTGAACTGGAGCAGAGTCTGAACTTGAGGAGAGTCTGAACTGGAGCAGAGTCTCAACTGGAGAAGAGTCTGAACTGGAAAAGAATCTGAACTGGAGGAGATTCTGAACTGGAAAAGAGTCTGAACTGGAGGTGAGTCTGAACTGGAGGGGAGTCTGAACTGGAGGGGAGTCTGACGTGGTTGTAAGTCGGAACTGGGAGAGAGTCTGAACTGGAGCAGAGTCTGAACTGGAAGTGAGTCTGAACTGGAGCAGAGTCTGAACTGGGGCAGAGTCTGAACTGAAGGTGAGTCTGAACTGGAGACAAGTCTGAACTGGAAGTGAGTCTGAACTGGAGAGGAGTCTGAACTGGAGGAAAGTCTAAATTGGAGCAGAGACTAAACTGGGGCAGAGTCTGAACTGAAGGTGAGTCTGAACTGGAGACAAGTCTGAACTGGAAGTGAGTCTGAACTGGAGAGGAGTCTGAACTGGAGGAAAGTCTAAATTGGAGCAGAGACTAAACTGGAGCAGAGTCTGAACTGAAGCAGTGTCTGAACTGGAGGAGAGTCTAAACTACAGGTGAGTCTGAACTGGAAGTGAGTCTGAATTGGAGCAGAGTCTGAACTGGAGACGAGTCTGAACTGGGGCAGAGTCTGAATTGGGGCCGAGTCTGAACCGGGAAAGAGTCTGAACTGGAGGATAATCTAAACTGGAGGATAATCTAAACTGGAGAAGAGTCTGAATTGGACCAGAGTTTGAACTGGAGACGAGTCTGAACTGGAGGCAAGTTTGAACTGGAGAAGAGTCTGAACTGGAGGTGAGTCGGAACTGGAAGAGAATCTAAACTTGAGAAGAGTCTGAATTGGAGCAGAGTCTGAACTGGAAGTGAGTCTGAACTGGAGGAGAGTCTGAACTGAAAGTAAGTCTAAACTGAAGCAGAGCCTGAACTGAAGCAGAGCCTGAACTGAAGCAGAGCCTGAACTGAAGGTGAGTCTGAATTAGAGGTGAGTCTGAACTTGAGCAGAGTCTGAACTGGAGCAGAGTCTGAACTGGAGACGAGTCTGAACTGGAGGTGAGTCGGAACTGGAGGAGAATCTAAACTGGAGCAGAGTCTGAACTGGAGCAGAGTCTGAACTGAAGGTGAGTCTGAATTAGAGGTGAGTCTGAACTTGAGGAGAGTCTGAACAGGAGGAGAGTCTGAACTGGAGATGAGTCTGAACTGGAGATGAGTCTGAATTGGACCAGAGTTTGAACTGGAGATGAGTCTGAACTGGAGGTGAGTGGGAACTGGAGGAGAATCTAAACTGGAGAAGAGTCTGAATAGGAGCAGAGTCTGAAGTGGAAGTGAGTCTGAACTGGAGGAGAGTCTGAACTGGAAGTAAGTCTAAACTGGAGCAGAGTCTGAACTGAATGTGAGTCTGAATTAGAGGTGAGTCTGAGCTTGAGGAGAGTCTAAACTGGAGATGAGTCTGAACTGGAGGGGAGTCTGAACTGGAGGGGAGTCTGAACTGGAGGGGAGTCTGAACTGGAAGAGAGTCTGAACTGGAGGAGAGTCTGAACTGGAGATGAGTCTGAACTGGAGATGAGTCTGAATTGGACCAGAGTTTGAACTGGAGATGAGTCTGAACTGGAGATGAGTCTGAACTGGAAGTGAGTCTGAACTGGGGCAGAGTCTAAACTGGAGACGAGTCTGAACTGGAGGAGAATCTAAACTGGAGGAGAATCTGAACTGGAGACGAGTCTGAACTGGAGACAAGTCTGAACTGGAGAAGAGTCTGAATTGGACCAGAGTCTGAACTGGAGATGAGTCTGAACTGGAGATGAGTCTGAACTGGAAGTGAATCTGAACTGGAAGTGAGTCTGAAAAGGAGACGAGTCTTAACTGGAGGAGAGTTTGAACTGGAGACAAGTCTGAACTGGAAGTGAGTCTGAACTGGAGAGGAGTCTGAACTGGAGGAAAGTCTAAATTGGAGCAGAGTCTGAACTGAAGATGAGTCTGAACTGGAGGTGAGTCGGAACTGGAAGAGAGTCTGAACTGGAGCAGAGTCTGAACTGGGGCAGAGTCTGAACTGAAGGTGAGTCTGAACTGTAGGTGAGTTTGAACTGGAGAAGATTCTGAACTGGAAGTGAGTCTGAAAAGGAGACGAGTCTGAACTGGAGGCAAGTTTGAACTGGAGATTAGTCTGAACTGGAGGTGAGTCGGAACTGGAAGAGAATCTAAACTTGAGAAGAATCTGAATTGGAGCAGAGTCTGAACTGGAAGTGAGTCTGAACTGGAGCAGAGTCTGAACTGGAGGAGAGTCTGCACTGGAAGTAAGTCTAAACTGAAGCAGAGCCTGAACTGAAGCAGAGTCTGAACTGAAGGTGAGTCTGAATTAGAGGTGAGTCTGAACTTGAGCAGAGTCTGAACTGGAGCAGAGTCTGAACTGGAGACGAGTCTGAACTGGAGGTGAGTCGGAACTGGAGGAGAATCTAAACTGGAGCAGAGTCTGAACTGGAGCAGAGTCTGAACTGAAGGTGAGTCTGAATTAGAGGTGAGTCTGAACTTGAGGAGAGTCTGAACAGGAGGAGAGTCTGAACTGGAGATGAGTCTGAACTGGAGATGAGTCTGAATTGGACCAGAGTTTGAACTGGAGATGAGTCTGAACTGGAAGTGAGTCTGAACTGGGGCAGAGTCTGACCTGGGGCAGAGTCTGAACTGGGGCAGAGTCTGAACTGGAGACGAGTCTGAACTGGAGGTAAGTCGGAACTGGAGGAGAATCTAAACTGGAGGAGAATCTGAACTGGAGACGAGTCTGAACTGGAGAAGAGTCTGAATTGGACCAGAGTCTGAACTGGAGATGAGTCTGAACTGGAGATGAGTCTGAACTGGAGAAGAGTCTGAATTGGACCAGAGTCTGAACTGGAGATGAGTCTGAACTGGAAGTGAGTCTGAACTGGGGCAGAGTCTGACCTGGGGCAGAGTCTGAACTGGGGCAGAGTCTGAACTGGAGACGAGTCTGAACTGGAGGTAAGTCGGAACTGGAGGAGAATCTAAACTGGAGGAGAATCTGAACTGGAGACGAGTCTGAACTGGAGAAGAGTCTGAATTGGACCAGAGTCTGAACTGGAGAAGAGTCTGAACTGGAGAAGAGTCTGAACTGGAGATGAGTCTGAACTGGAAGTGAATCTGAACTGGAAGTGAGTCTGAAAAGGAGACGAGTCTTAACTGGAGGAGAGTTTGAACTGGAGACAAGTCTGAACTGGAAGTGAGTCTGAACTGGAGAGGAGTCTGAACTGGAGGAAAGTCTAAATTGGAGCAGAGTCTTAACTGAAGCAAAGCCTGAACTGGAGAAGTGTCTGAACTGGAGCAGAGTCTGAACTTGAGGAGAGTCTGAACTGGAGCAGAGTCTCAACTGGAGAAGAGTCTGAACTGGAAAAGAATCTGAACTGGAGGAGATTCTGAACTGGAAAAGAGTCTGAACTGGAGGTGAGTCTGAACTGGAGGTGAGTCTGAACTGGAGGTGAGTCTGACGTGGTGGTAAGTCGGAACTGGGAGAGAGTCTGAACTGGAGCAGAGTCTGAACTGGAAGTGAGTCTGAACTGGAGCAGAGTCTGAACTGGGGCAGAGTCTGAACTGAAGATGAGTCTGAACTGGAGACAAGTCTGAACTGGAAGTGAGTCTGAACTGGAGAGGAGTCTGAACTGGAGGAAAGTCTAAATTGGAGCAGAGACTAAACTGGGGCAGAGTCTGAACTGAAGGTGAGTCTGAACTGGAGACAAGTCTGAACTGGAAGTGAGTCTGAACTGGAGAGGAGTCTGAACTGGAGGAAAGTCTAAATTGGAGCAGAGACTAAACTGGAGCAGAGTCTGAACTGAAGCAGTGTCTGAACTGGAGGAGAGTCTAAACTACAGGTGAGTCTGAACTCGAAGTGAGTCTGAATTGGAGCAGAGTCTGATCTGGAGACGAGTCTGAACTGGGGCAGAGTCTGAATTGGGGCAGAGTCTGAACTGGGAAAGAGTCTGAACTGGAGGATAATCTAAACTGGAGGATAATCTAAACTGGAGAAGAGTCTGAATTGGACCAGAGTTTGAACTGGAGACGAGTCTGAACTGGAGGCAAGTTTGAACTGGAGAAGAGTCTGAACTGGAGGTGAGTCGGAACTGGAAGAGAATCTAAACTTGAGAAGAGTCTGAATTGGAGCAGAGTCTGAACTGGAAGTGAGTCTGAACTGGAGGAGAGTCTGAACTGAAAGTAAGTCTAAACTGAAGCAGAGCCTGAACTGAAGCAGAGCCTGAACTGAAGGTGAGTCTGAATTAGAGGTGAGTCTGAACTTGAGCAGAGTCTGAACTGGAGACGAGTCTGAACTGGAGGTGAGTCTGAACTTGAGGAGAGTCTGAACAGGAGGAGAGTCTGAACTGGAGATGAGTCTGAACTGGAGATGAGTCTGAATTGGACCAGAGTTTGAACTGGAGATGAGTCTGAACTGGAGGTGAGTGGGAACTGGAGGAGAATCTAAACTGGAGAAGAGTCTGAATAGGAGCAGAGTCTGAAGTGGAAGTGAGTCTGAACTGGAGGAGAGTCTGAACTGGAAGTAAGTCTAAACTGGAGCAGAGTCTGAACTGAATGTGAGTCTGAATTAGAGGTGAGTCTGAGCTTGAGGAGAGTCTAAACTGGAGATGAGTCTGAACTGGAGGGGAGTCTGAACTGGAAGGGAGTCTGAACTGGAAGAGAGTCTGAACTGGAAGAGAGTCTGAACTGGAAGAGAGTCTGAACTGGAGGAGAGTCTGAACTGGAGATGAGTCTGAACTGGAGATGAGTCTGAATTGGACCAGAGTTTGAACTGGAGATGAGTCTGAACTGGAGATGAGTCTGAACTGGAAGTGAGTCTGAACTGGGGCAGAGTCTAAACTGGGGCAGAGTCTGAACTGGGGCAGAGTCTGAACTGGAGACGAGTCTGAACTGGAGGAGAATCTAAACTGGAGGAGAATCTGAACTGGAGACGAGTCTGAACTGGAGACGAGTCTGAACTGGAGAAGAGTCTGAATTGGACCAGAGTCTGAACTGGAGATGAGTCTGAACTGGAGATGAGTCTGAACTGGAAGTGAATCTGAACTGGAAGTGAGTCTGAAAAGGAGACGAGTCTTAACTGGAGGAGAGTTTGAACTGGAGACAAGTCTGAACTGGAAGTGAGTCTGAACTGGAGAGGAGTCTGAACTGGAGGAAAGTTTAAATTGGAGCAGAGTCTGAACTGAAGATGAGTCTGAACTGGAGGTGAGTCGGAACTGGAAGAGAGTCTGAACTGGAGCAGAGTCTGAACTGGGGCAGAGTCTGAACTGAAGGTGAGTCTGAACTGTAGGTGAGTTTGAACTGGAGAAGATTCTGAACTGGAAGTGAGTCTGAAAAGGAGACGAGTCTGAACTGGAGGCAAGTTTGAACTGGAGATGAGTCTGAACTGGAGGTGAGTCGGAACTGGAAGAGAATCTAAACTTGAGAAGAGTCTGAATTGGAGCAGAGTCTGAACTGGAAGTGAGTCTGAACTGGAGCAGAGTCTGAACTGGAGGAGAGTCTGCACTGGAAGTAAGTCTAAACTGAAGCAGAGCCTGAACTGAAGCAGAGTCTGAACTGAAGGTGAGTCTGAATTAGAGGTGAGTCTGAACTTGAGCAGAGTCTGAACTGGAGCAGAGTCTGAACTGGAGACGAGTCTGAACTGGAGGTGAGTCGGAACTGGAGGAGAATCTAAACTGGAGCAGAGTCTGAACTGGAGCAGAGTCTGAACTGAAGGTGAGTCTGAATTAGAGGTGAGTCTGAACTTGAGGAGAGTCTGAACAGGAGGAGAGTCTGAACTGGAGATGAGTCTGAACTGGAGATGAGTCTGAATTGGACCAGAGTTTGAACTGGAGATGAGTCTGAACTGGAAGTGAGTCTGAACTGGGGCAGAGTCTGACCTGGGGCAGAGTCTGAACTGGGGCAGAGTCTGAACTGGAGACGAGTCTGAACTGGAGGTAAGTCGGAACTGGAGGAGAATCTAAACTGGAGGAGAATCTGAACTGGAGACGAGTCTGAACTGGAGAAGAGTCTGAATTGGACCAGAGTCTGAACTGGAGATGAGTCTGAACTGGAGATGAGTCTGAACTGGAGAAGAGTCTGAATTGGACCAGAGTCTGAACTGGAGATGAGTCTGAACTGGAAGTGAGTCTGAACTGGGGCAGAGTCTGACCTGGGGCAGAGTCTGAACTGGGGCAGAGTCTGAACTGGAGACGAGTCTGAACTGGAGGTAAGTCGGAACTGGAGGAGAATCTAAACTGGAGGAGAATCTGAACTGGAGACGAGTCTGAACTGGAGAAGAGTCTGAATTGGACCAGAGTCTGAACTGGAGAAGAGTCTGAACTGGAGAAGAGTCTGAACTGGAGATGAGTCTGAACTGGAAGTGAATCTGAACTGGAAGTGAGTCTGAAAAGGAGACGAGTCTTAACTGGAGGAGAGTTTGAACTGGAGACAAGTCTGAACTGGAAGTGAGTCTGAACTGGAGAGGAGTCTGAACTGGAGGAAAGTCTAAATTGGAGCAGAGTCTTAACTGAAGCAAAGCCTGAACTGGAGAAGTGTCTGAACTGGAGCAGAGTCTGAACTTGAGGAGAGTCTGAACTGGAGCAGAGTCTCAACTGGAGAAGAGTCTGAACTGGAAAAGAATCTGAACTGGAGGAGATTCTGAACTGGAAAAGAGTCTGAACTGGAGGTGAGTCTGAACTGGAGGTGAGTCTGAACTGGAGGGGAGTCTGACGTGGTGGTAAGTCGGAACTGGGAGAGAGTCTGAACTGGAGCAGAGTCTGAACTGGAAGTGAGTCTGAACTGGAGCAGAGTCTGAACTGGGGCAGAGTCTGAACTGAAGATGAGTCTGAACTGGAGACAAGTCTGAACTGGAAGTGAGTCTGAACTGGAGAGGAGTCTGAGCTGGAGGAAAGTCTAAATTGGAGCAGAGACTAAACTGGGGCAGAGTCTGAACTGAAGGTGAGTCTGAACTGGAGACAAGTCTGAACTGGAAGTGAGTCTGAACTGGAGAGGAGTCTGAACTGGAGGAAAGTCTAAATTGGAGCAGAGACTAAACTGGAGCAGAGTCTGAACTGAAGCAGTGTCTGAACTGGAGGAGAGTCTAAACTACAGGTGAGTCTGAACTCGAAGTGAGTCTGAATTGGAGCAGAGTCTGATCTGGAGACGAGTCTGAACTGGGGCAGAGTCTGAATTGGGGCAGAGTCTGAACTGGGAAAGAGTCTGAACTGGAGGATAATCTAAACTGGAGGATAATCTAAACTGGAGAAGAGTCTGAATTGGACCAGAGTTTGAACTGGAGACGAGTCTGAACTGGAGGCAAGTTTGAACTGGAGAAGAGTCTGAACTGGAGGTGAGTCGGAACTGGAAGAGAATCTAAACTTGAGAAGAGTCTGAATTGGAGCAGAGTCTGAACTGGAAGTGAGTCTGAACTGGAGGAGAGTCTGAACTGAAAGTAAGTCTAAACTGAAGCAGAGCCTGAACTGAAGCAGAGCCTGAACTGAAGGTGAGTCTGAATTAGAGGTGAGTCTGAACTTGAGCAGAGTCTGAACTGGAGCAGAGTCTGAACTGGAGACGAGTCTGAACTGGAGGTGAGTCGGAACTGGAGGAGAATCTAAACTGGAGCAGAGTCTGAACTGGAGCAGAGTCTGAACTGAAGGTGAGTCTGAATTAGAGGTGAGTCTGAACTTGAGGAGAGTCTGAACAGGAGGAGAGTCTGAACTGGAGATGAGTCTGAACTGGAGATGAGTCTGAATTGGACCAGAGTTTGAACTGGAGATGAGTCTGAACTGGAGGTGAGTGGGAACTGGAGGAGAATCTAAACTGGAGAAGAGTCTGAATAGGAGCAGAGTCTGAAGTGGAAGTGAGTCTGAACTGGAGGAGAGTCTGAACTGGAAGTAAGTCTAAACTGGAGCAGAGTCTGAACTGAATGTGAGTCTGAATTAGAGGTGAGTCTGAGCTTGAGGAGAGTCTAAACTGGAGATGAGTCTGAACTGGAGGGGAGTCTGAACTGGAGGGGAGTCTGAACTGGAGGGGAGTCTGAACTGGAGGGGAGTCTGAACTGGAAGAGAGTCTGAACTGGAGGAGAGTCTGAACTGGAGATGAGTCTGAACTGGAGATGAGTCTGAATTAGAGCAGAGTTTGAACTGGAGATGAGTCTGAACTGGAGATGAGTCTGAACTGGAAGTGAGTCTGAACTGGGGCAGAGTCTAAACTGGGGCAGAGTCTGAACTGGGGCAGAGTCTGAACTGGAGACGAGTCTGAACTGGAGGAGAATCTAAACTGGAGGAGAATCTGAACTGGAGACGAGTCTGAACTGGAGAAGAGTCTGAATTGGACCAGAGTCTGAACTGGAGATGAGTCTGAACTGGAGATGAGTCTGAACTGGAGAAGAGTCTGAATTGGACCAGAGTCTGAACTGGAGATGAGTCTGAACTGGAAGTGAATCTGAACTGGAAGTGAGTCTGAAAAGGAGACGAGTCTTAACTGGAGGAGAGTTTGAACTGGAGACAAGTCTGAACTGGAAGTGAGTCTGAACTGGAGAGGAGTCTGAACTGGAGGAAAGTCTAAATTGGAGCAGAGTCTTAACTGAAGCAAAGCCTGAACTGGAGAAGTGTCTGAACTGGAGCAGAGTCTGAACTTGAGGAGAGTCTGAACTGGAGCAGAGTCTCAACTGGAGAAGAGTCTGAACTGGAAAAGAATCTGAACTGGAGGAGATTCTGAACTGGAAAAGAGTCTGAACTGGAGGTGAGTCTGAACTGGAGGGGAGTCTGAACTGGAGGGGAGTCTGACGTGGTGGTAAGTCGGAACTGGGAGAGAGTCTGAACTGGAGCAGAGTCTGAACTGGAGAAGAGTCTGAACTGGAGGAGAGTCTGAACTGGAGATGAATCTGAACTGAAGGTGAGTCTGAACTAAAGGTGAGTCTGAACTGGAGAAGAGTCTGATTTGGAGCAGAGTCTGAACTGGAACAGAGTCTGAACTGCAGATGAGTCTGAACTGGAGGTGAGTCTGAACTGGAGGGGAGTCTGACGTGGTGGTAAGTCTGAACTGGAAGAGAGTCTGAACTGGAGGTGAGTCTGAACTGGAGGGGAGTCTGACGTGGTGGTAAGTCTGAACTGGAAGAGAGTCTGAACTGGAGGTGAGTCTGAACTGGAAGTGAGTCTGAACTGGAAGTGAGTCTGAACTGGAGGAGAGTCTGAACTACAGGTGAGTCTGAACTGAAGGTGAGTCTGAACTGAAGGTGAGTCTAAACTACAGGTGAGTTTGAACTGGAAGTGAGTCTGAAATGAAGGTGAGTCTGAACTGGAGACGAGTCTGAACTGGGGCAGTGTCTGAACTGAAGGTGAGTCTGAACTGTAGGTGAGTTTGAACTGGAGATGAGTCTGAACTGGAAGTGAGTCTGAAAAGGAGACGAGTATGAACTCGGAGGCGAGTTTGAACTGGAGAAGAGTCTGAACTGGAGATCAGTCGGAACTGGAGGATAATCTAAACTGGATAAGAGTTTGAATTCGAGCAGATTCTAAACTGAAGGTGAGTCTGAATTAGAGGTGAGTCTGAACTGGAGCAGAATCTGAACTGAAGCAGAGTCTGAACTGAAGGTAAGTCTGAACTGGAGATGAGTGAACTGGAAGTTCGTCTGAACTGGAGCAGAGTCTGAACTGGAGATGAATCTGAACTGAAGGTGAGTCTGAACTGAAGGTGAGTCTGAACTGGAGAAGAGTCTGATTTGGAGAAGAGTCTGAACTGGAACAGAGTCTGAACTGCAGATGAGTCTGAGCTAGAAAAGAGTCTGAACTGGAGGTGAGTCTGAACTGGAGGGGAGTCTGACGTGGTGGTAAGTCTGAAAAGGAGACGAGTATGAACTCGGAGGCAAGTTTGAACTGGAGAAGAATCTGAACTGGAGATCAGTCGGAACTGGAGGATAATCTAAACTGGATAAGAGTTTGAATTTGAGCAGATTCTAAACTGAAGGTGAGTCTGAATTCGAGGTGAGTCTGAACTGGAAGTGAGTCTGAACTGGAGGTGAGTCTGAACTGAAGGTAAGTCTGAACTGAAGGTGAGTCTGAACTGGAGAAGTGTCTGACTTGGAGCAGAGTCTGAACTGGAACAGAGTCTGAACTGGAGATGAGTCTGAACTGGAAGTGAGTCTGAAAAGGAGACAAGTATGAACTCGGAGGCGAGTTTGAACTGGAGAAGAGTATGAACTGGAGATCAGTCTGAACTGGAGGATAATCTAAACTGGATAAGAGTTTGAATTCGAGCAGATTCTAAACTGAAGGTGAGTCTGAATTAGAGGTGAGTCTGAACTGGAAGTGAGTCTGAACTGGAGGAGAGTCTAAACTGGAGGAGAGTCTAAACTGAAGCAGAGCCTGAACTGAAGGTGAGTCTGAATTAGAGGTGAGTCTGAACTTGAGGAGAGTCTGAACTGGAGGAGAGTCTGAACTGGAGAGGAGTCTGAACTGGAGAGGAGTATGAAGTGGAGATGAATCTGAACTGGAGGTGAGTCTGAACTGGAGATGAGTCTGAACAAAAAGTGAATCTAAACTGAAGCAGAGTCTGAACAGAGGCAGAGCCTGAACTGGAAGTGAGTCTGAACTGGAGGTGAGTCTGAACTGAAGGTGAGTCTGAACTGGAGATGAGTGAACTGGAAGTTTGTCTGAACTGGAGGAGAGTCTGAACTGGAGATGAATCTGAACTGAAGATGAGTCTGAACTGGAGAAGAGTCTGATTTGGAGCAGAGTCTGAACTGCAGATGAGTCTGAATTGGAGGTGAGTCTGAACTGGAGGTGAGTCAGAACTGGAAGAGAGTCTGAATTGGAGGAGAGTCTGAACTGGAGAGGAGTCTGAACTGGAGAGGAGTCTGAACTTGAGGAGAGTATGAACTGGAGCAGAATCTGAACTGAAGCAGAGTCTGAACTGGAGGAGAGTCTAAACTACAGGTGAGTCTGAACTGGAGGAGAGTCTCAACTGAAGCAAAGCCTGAACTGAAGGTGAGTCTGAACTGAAGGTGAGTCTGAATTAGAGGTGAGTCTGAACTTGAGGAGAGTCTGAAATGGAGGAGAGTCTGAACTGGAGAGGAGTCTGAACTGGAGAGGAGTCTGAACTGGAAGTGAGTCTGAACTGGAGAGGAGTCTGAACTGGAGGAAAGCCTAAATTGGAGCAGAGACTAAACTGGAGCAGAGTCTGAACTGAAGCAGAGTCTGAACTGGAGGAGAGTCTAAACTACAGGTGAGTCTGAACTGGAAGTGAGTCTGAATTGGAGCAGAGTCTGAACTGGAGACGAGTCTGAACTGGGGCAGAGTCTGAATTGGGGCAGAGTCTGAATTCGAGCAGAGTCTGAACTGAAGGTGAGTCTGAATTAGAGGTGAGTCTGAACTGGAGCAGAGTCTGAACTGAAGCGGAGTCTGAACTGGAGGAGAGTCTAAACTACAGGTGAGTCTAAACTGGAGGAGAGTCTAAACTGGAGGAGAGTCTAAACTGAAGCAGAGGCTGAACTGAAGGTGAGTCTGAATTAGAGGTGAGTCTGAACTTGAGGAGAGTCTGAACTGGAGGAAAGTCTGAACTGGAGAGGAGTCTGAACTGGAGAGGAGTCTGAACTGGAGATCAGTCGGAACTGGAGGATAATCTAAACTGGATAAGAGTTTGAATTCGAGCAGATTCTAAACTGAAGGTGAGTCTGAACTGGAGAAGTGTCTGATTTGGAGCAGAGTCTGAACTGGAACAGAGTCTGAACTGCAGATGAGTCTGAACTGGAAAAGAGTCTGAACTGTAGGTGAGTTTGAACTGGAGATGAGTCTGAACTGGAAGTGAGTCTGAAAAGGAGACGTGTATGAACTCGGAGGCGAGTTTGAACTGGAGAAGAGTCTGAACTGGAGATCAGTCTGAACTGGAGGATAATCTAAACTGGATAAGAGTTTGAATTCGAGCAGATTCTAAACTGAAGGTGAGTCTGAATAAGAGGTGAGTCTGAACTGGAAGTGAGTCTGAACTGGAGGAGAGTCTAAACTGGAGGAGAGTCTAAACTGAAGCAGAGCCTGAACTGAAGGTAAGTCTGAATTAGAGGTGAGTCTGAACTTGAGGAGAGTCTGAACTGGAGGAGAGTCTGAACTGGAGAGGAGTCTGAACTGGAGAGGAGTATGAAGTGGAGATGAATCTGAACTGGAGGTGAGTCTGAACTGGAGATGAGTCTGAACAGAAAGTGAATCTAAACTGAAGCAGAGTCTGAACAGAGGCAGAGCCTGAACTGGAAGTGAGTCTGAACTGGAGGTGAGTCTGAACTGAAGGTGAGTCTGAACTGGAGATGAGTGAACTGGAAGTTTGTCTGAACTGGAGCAGAGTCTGAACTGGAGAAGAGTCTGAACTGGAGGAGAGTCTGAACTGGAGATGAATCTGAACTGGAGGAGAGTCTGAACTGGAGATGAATCTGAACTGAAGGTGAGTCTGAACTGTAGATGAGTCTGAACTGGAGAGGAGTCTGATTTGGAGCAGAGTCTGAACTGCAGATGAGTCTGAACTGGAGGTGAGTCTGAACTGGAGGTGAGTCAGAACTGGAAGAGAGTCTGAATTGGACCAGAGTCTGAACTGGAGAGGAGTCTGAACTGGAGAGGAGTCTGAACTTGAGGAGAGTATGAACTGGAGCAGAATCTGAACTGTAGCAGAGTCTGAACTGGAGGAGAGTCTAAACTACAGGTGAGTCTGAACTGGAGGAGAGTCTAAACTGAAGCAGAGCCTGAACTGAAGGTGAGTCTGAACTGAAGCTGAGTCTGAATTAGAGGTGAGTCTGAACTTGAGGAGAGTCTGAACTGGAGAGGAGTCTGAACTGGAGAGGAATCTGAACTGGAGGAAAGCCTAAATTGGAGCAGAGACTAAACTGGAGCAGAGTCTGAACTGAAGCAGAGTCTGAACTGGAGGAGAGTCTAAACTACAGGTGAGACTGAACTGGAAGTGAGTCTGAATTGGAGCAGAGTCTGAACTGGAGACGAGTCTGAACTGGGGCAGAGTCTGAATTGGGGCAGAGTCTGAACTGGGAAAGAGTCTGAACTGGAGGATAATCTGAACTGGAGGATAATCTAAACTGGAGAAGAGTCTGAATTCGAGCAGAGTCTGAACTGAAGGTGAGTCTGAATTAGAGGTGAGTCTGAACTGGAGCAGAGTCTGAACTGAAGCGGAGTCTGAACTGGAGGAGAGTCTAAACTACAGGTGAGTCTAAACTGGAGGAGAGTCTAAACTGGAGGAGAGTCTAAACTGAAGCAGAGGCTGAACTGAAGGTGAGTCTGAATTAGAGGTGAGTCTGAACTTGAGGAGAGTCTGAACTGGAGGAAAGTCTGAACTGGAGAGGAGTCTGAACTGGAGAGGAGTCTGAACTGGAGATGAATCTGAACTGGAGAGGAGTCTGAACTTGAGGAGAGTCTGAAGTGGAGATGAATCTGAACTTGAGAAGTGTCTGAACTGGGGCAGAGTCTGAATAGAGGCAGAGACTGAACTGGAAGTGAGTCTGAACTGGAGGTGAGTCTGAACTGAAGGTAAGTCTGAACTGGAGATGAGTGAACTGGAAGTTCGTCTGAACTGGAGCAGAGTCTGAACTGGAGAAGAGTCTGAACTGGAGGAGAGTCTGAACTGGAGATGAATCTGAACTGAAGGTGAGTCTGAACTGAAGGTGAGTCTGAACTGGAGAAGAGTCTGAACTGGAGAAGAGTCTGAACTGGAACAGAGTCTGAACTGCAGATGAGTCTGAACTGGAGGTGAGTCTGAACTGGAGGGGAGTCTGACGTGGTGGTAAGTCTGAACTGGAAGAGAGTCTGAACTGGAGGTGAGTTTGAACTGGAGAAGAGTCTGAACTGGAAGTGAGTCTGAACTGGAAGTGAGTCTGAACTGGAGGAGAGTCTGAACTGGAGGAGAGTCTGAACTGAAGGTGAGTCTGAACTGGAGACGAGTCTGAACTGGAAGTGAGTCTGAACTGGAGACGAGTCTGAAATGAAGGAAAGTCTGAACTGAAGGAGACTCTGAACTACAGGTGAGTCTGAACTGAAGGTGAGTCTGAACTGGAGGAAAGTCTAAACTACAGGTGAGTCTGAACTGGAAGTGAGTCTGAAATGAAGGTGAGTCTGAACTGGAGACGAGTCTGAACTGGAAGTGAGTCTGAAATGAAGGTGAGTCTGAACTGGAGACGAGTCTGAACTGGGGCAGTGTCTGAACTGAAGGTGAGTCTGAACAGTAGGTGAGTTTGAACTGGAGATGAGTCTGAACTGGAAGTGAGTCTGAAAAGGAGACGAGTATGAACTCGGAGGCGAGTTTGAACTGGAGAAGAGTCTGAACTGGAGATCAGTCGGAACTGGAGGATAATCTAAACTGGATAAGAGTTTGAATTCGAGCAGATTCTAAACTGAAGGTGAGTCTGAATTAGAGGTGAGTCTGAACTGGAGCAGAATCTGAACTGAAGCAGAGTCTGAACTGAAGGTAAGTCTGAACTGGAGATGAGTGAACTGGAAGTTCGTCTGAACTGGAGCAGAGTCTGAACTGGAGAAGAGTCTGAACTTGAGGAGAGTCTGAACTGGAGATGAATCTGAACTGAAGGTGAGTCTGAACTGAAGGTGAGTCTGAACTGGAGAAGAGTCTGATTTGGAGAAGAGTCTGAACTGGAACAGAGTCTGAACTGCAGATGAGTCTGAACTGGAAAAGAGTCTGAACTGGAGGTGAGTCTGAACTGGAGGGGAGTCTGACCTGGTGGTAAGTCTGAAAAGGAGACGAGTATGAACTCGGAGGCGAGTTTGAACTGGAGAAGAGTCTGAACTGGAGATCAGTCGGAACTGGAGGATAATCTAAACTGGATAAGAGTTTGAATTCGAGCAGATTCTAAACTGAAGGTGAGTCTGAATTAGAGGTGAGTCTGAACTGGAAGTGAGTCTAAACTGGAGGAGATTCTAAACTGAGGCAGAGCCTGAACTGAAGGTGAGTCTGAATTAGAGGTGAGTCTGAACTTGAGGAGAGTCTGAACTGGAGAGGAGTCTGAACTGGAGAGGAGTATGAAGTGGAGATGAATCTGAACTGGAGGTGAGTATGAAGTGGAGATGAATCTGAACTGGAGGTGAGTCTGAACTGGAGATGAGTCTGAACTTGAGGAGAGTCTGAACTGGAGAGGAGTCTGAACTGGAGAGGAGTCTGAACTGGAGGAAAGCCTAAATTGGAGCAGAGACTAAACTGGAGCAGAGTCTGAACTGAAGCAGAGTCTGAACTGGAGGAGAGTCTAAACTACAGGTGAGTCTGAACTGGAAGTGAGTCTGAATTGGAGCAGAGTCTGAACTGGAGAAGAGTCTGAAATGGGGCAGAGTCTGAATTGGGGCAGAGTCTGAACTGGGAAAGAGTCTGAACTGGAGGATAATCTAAACTGGACGATAATCTAAACTGGAGAAGAGTCTGAATTCGAGCAGAGTCTGAACTGAAGGTGAGTCTGAACTGGAGGTGAGTCTGAACTGGAGCAGAGTCTGAACTGAAGCGGAGTCTGAACTGGAGGAGAGTCTAAACTACAGGTGAGTCTAAACTGGAGGAGAGTCTAAACTGGAGGAGAGTCTAAACTGAAGCAGAGGCTGAACTGAAGGTGAGTCTGAATTAGAGGTGAGTCTGAACTTGAGGAGAGTCTGAACTGGAGGAAAGTCTGAACTGGAGAGGAGTCTGAACTGGAGAGGAGTCTGAACTGGAGAGGAATCTGAACTGGAGATGAGTCTGAACTTGAGGAGAGTCTGAAGTGGAGATGAATCTGAACTTGAGAAGTGTCTGAACTGGGGCAGAGTCTGAACAGAGGCAGAGACTGAACTGGAAGTGAGTCTGAACTGGAGGTGAGTCTGAACTGAAGGTAAATCTGAACTGGAGATGAGTGAACTGGAAGTTCGTCTGAACTGGAGCAGAGTCTGAACTGGAGAAGAGTCTGAACTGGAGGAGAGTCTGAACTGGAGATGAATCTGAACTGAAGGTGAGTCTGAACTGAAGGTGAGTCTGAACTGGAGAAGAGTCTGATTTGGAGCAGAGTCTGAACTGGAACAGAGTCTGAACTGCAGATGAGTCTGAACTGGAGGTGAGTCTGAACTGGAGGGGAGTCTGACGTGGTGGTAAGTCTGAACTGGAAGAGAGTCTGAACTGGAGGTGAGTTTGAACTGGAGAAGAGTCTGAACTGGAAGTGAGTCTGAACTGGAAGTGAGTCTGAACTGGAGGAGAGTCTGAACTGGAGGAGAGTCTGAACTGAAGGTGAGTCTGAACTGGAGACGAGTCTGAACTGGAAGTGAGTCTGAACTGGAGACGAGTCTGAAATGAAGGAAAGTCTGAACTGAAGGAGACTCTGAACTACAGGTGAGTCTGAACTGAAGGTGAGTCTGAACTGGAGGAAAGTCTAAACTACAGGTGAGTCTGAACTGGAAGTGAGTCTGAAATGAAGGTGAGTCTGAACTGGAGACGAGTCTGAACTGGAAGTGAGTCTGAAATGAAGGTGAGTCTGAACTGGAGACGAGTCTGAACTGGGGCAGTGTCTGAACTGAAGGTGAGTCTGAACAGTAGGTTAGTTTGAACTGGAGATGAGTCTGAACTGGAAGTGAGTCTGAAAAGGAGACGAGTATGAACTCGGAGGCGAGTTTGAACTGGAGAAGAGTCTGAACTGGAGATCAGTCGGAACTGGAGGATAATCTAAACTGGATAAGAGTTTGAATTCGAGCAGATTCTAAACTGAAGGTGAGTCTGAATTAGAGGTGAGTCTGAACTGGAGCAGAATCTGAACTGAAGCAGAGTCTGAACTGAAGGTAAGTCTGAACTGGAGATGAGTGAACTGGAAGTTCGTCTGAACTGGAGCAGACTCTGAACTGGAGAAGAGTCTGAACTTGAGGAGAGTCTGAACTGGAGATGAATCTGAACTGAAGGTGAGTCTGAACTGAAGGTGAGTCTGAACTGGAGAAGAGTCTGATTTGGAGAAGAGTCTGAACTGGAACAGAGTCTGAACTGCAGATGAGTCTGAACTGGAAAAGAGTCTGAACTGGAGGTGAGTCTGAACTGGAGGGGAGTCTGACGTGGTGGTAAGTCTGAAAAGGAGACGAGTATGAACTCGGAGGCGAGTTTGAACTGGAGAAGAGTCTGAACTGGAGATCAGTCGGAACTGGAGGATAATCTAAACTGGATAAGAGTTTGAATTCGAGCAGATTCTAAACTGGAGGTGAGTCTGAATTAGAGGTGAGTCTGAACTGGAAGTGAGTCTGAACTGGAGGAGAGTCTAAACTGGAGGAGATTCTAAACTGAGGCAGAGCCTGAACTGAAGGTGAGTCTGAATTAGAGGTGAGTCTGAACTTGAGGAGAGTCTGAACTGGAGGAGAGTCTGAACTGGAGGAGAGTCTGAACTGGAGGAGAGTCTGAACTGGAGAGGAGTCTGAACTGGAGAGGAGTATGAAGTGGAGATGAATCTGAACTGGAGGTGAGTCTGAACTGGAGATGAGTCTGAACAGAAAGTGAATCTAAACTTAAGCAGAGTCTGAACAGAGGCAGAGCCTGAACTGGAAATGAGTCTGAACTGGAGGTGAGTCTGAACTGAAGGTGAGTGAACTGGAAGTTTGTCTGAACTGGAGCAGAGTCTGAACTGGAGAAGAGTCTGAACTGGAGGAGAGTCTGAACTGGAGGAGAGTCTGAACTGGAGATGAATCTGAACTGAAGGTGAGTCTGAACTGTAGATGAGTCTGAACTGGAGAAGAGTCTGATTTGGAGCAGAGTCTGAACTGCAGATGAGTCTGAACTGGAGGTGAGTCTGAACTGGAGGTGAGTCAGAACTGGAAGAGAGTCTGAATTGGAGGAGAGTCTGAACTGGAGAGGAGTCTGAACTGGAGAGGAGTCTGAACTGAAGCAGAGTCTGAACTGGAGAAGAGTCTAAACTACAGGTGAGTCTGAACTGGAGGAGAGTCTAAACTGGAAGAGAGTCTAAACTGAAGCAGAGCCTGAACTGAAGGTGAGTCTAAATTAGAGGTGAGTCTGAACTTGAGGAGAGTCTGAACTGGAGGAGAGTCTGAACTGGAGAGGAGTCTGAACTGGAGAGGAGTCTGAACTGGAGAGGAGTCTGAAGTGGAGAGGAGTCTGAAGTGGAGTCTGAACTGGAGATGAGTCTGAACTGGAGATGAGTCTGAACAGGAAGTGAATCTAAACTGAAGCAGAGTCTGAACAGAGGCAGAGCCTGAACTGGAGGTGAGTCTGAACTGAAGGTGAGTCTGAACTGGAGATGAGTGAACTGGAAGTTTGTCTGAACTGGAGCAGAGTTTGAGTTGGAGAAGAGTCTGAACTGGAGGAGAGTCTGAACTGGAGATGAATCTGAACTGAAGGTGAGTCTGAACTGTAGATGAGTCTGAACTGGAGAAGAGTCTGATTTGGAGCAGAGTCTGAACTGCAGATGAGTCTGAACTGGAGGTGAGTCTGAACTGGAGGTGAGTCGGAACTGGAAGAGAGTCTGAATTGGAGGAGAGTTGGAATTGGAGAGGAGTCTGAAGTGGAGAGGTGTCTGAACTTGAGGAGAGTCTGAACTTGAGGAGAGTCTGAACTGGAGATGAATCTGAACTGAAGGTGAGTCTGAACTGCAGATGAGTCTGAACTGGAGATGAGTCTGAACTGGAGGTGAGTCGGAACTGGAAGAGAGTCTGAACTGTAGCAGAGTCTGAACTGGAAAAGAGTCTGAACTGGAGGTGAGTCTGAACTGGAGGGGAGTCTGACGTGGTGGTAAGTCTGAACTGGAAGAGAGTCTGAACTGTAGGTGAGTTTGAACTGGAGATGAGTCTGAACTGGAAGTGAGTCTGAAAAGGAGATGAGTATGAACTCGGAGGCGAGTTTGAACTGGAGAAGAGTCTGAACTGGAGAGGAGTCGGAACTGGAGGATAATCTAAACTGGATAAGAGTTTGAATTCGAGCAGATTCTGAACTGAAGGTGAGTCTGAACTGGAGCAGAATCTGAACTGAAGCAGAGTCTGAACTGGAGGAGAGTCTAAACTACAGGTGAGTCTGAACTGAAGGAGAGTCTAAACTGGAGGAGAGTCTAAACTGAAGCAGAGCCTGAACTGAAGGTGAGTCTGAATTAGAGGTGAGTCTGAACTTGAGGAGAGTCTGAACTGGAGGAGAGTCTGAACTGGAGAGGAGTCTGAACTGGAGAGGAGTCTGAACTGGAGAAGAGTCTGAAGTGGAGATGAATCTGAACTGGAGGTGAGTCTGAACTGGAGATGAGTCTGAACTGGAGAAGTGTATGAACTGGGGCAGAGTCTGAACTGAAGGTGAGTCTGAACAGGAGATAAGTCTGAACAGGAAGTGAATCTAAACTGAAGCAGAGTCTGAACAGAGGCAGAGCCTGAACTGGAAGTGAGTCTGAACTGGAGGTGAGTCTGAACTGAAGGTGAGTCTGAACTGGAGATGAGTGAACTGGAAGTTTGTCTGAACTGGAGCAGAGTCTGAACTGGAGGTGAGTCGGAACTGGAAGAGAGTCTGAACTGGAGCAGAGTCTGAACTGGGGCAGAGTCTGAACTGAAGGTGAGTCTGAACTGTAGGTGAGTTTGAACTGGAGAAGATTCTGAACTGGAAGTGAGTCTGAAAAGGAGACGAGTCTGAACTGGAAGTGAGTCTGAATTGGAGCAGAGTCTGAACTGGAGACGAGTCTGAACTGGGGCAGAGTCTGAACTGAAGGTGAGTCTGAACTGAAGGTGAGTTTGAACTGGAGATGAGTCTGAACTGGAAGTGAGTCTGAAAAGGAGACGAGTATGAACTCGGAGGCGAGTTTGAACTGGAGAAGAGTCTGATCTGGAGAGGAGTCGGAACTGGAGGATAATCTAAACTGGATAAGAGTTTGAATTCGAGCAGATTCTGAACTGAAGGTGAGTCTGAACTGGAGCAGAATCTGAACTGAAGCAGAGTCTGAACTGGAGGAGAGTCTAAACTACAGGTGAGTCTAAACTGGAGGAGAGTCTAAACTGAAGCAGAGCCTGAACTGAAGGTGAGTCTGAACTTGAGGAGAGTCTGAACTTGAGGAGAGTCTGAACTGGAGGAGAGTCTGAACTGGAGGAGAGTCTGAACTGGAGAGGAGTCTGAACTGGAGGAGAATCTGAAGTGGAGATGAATCTGAACTGGAGGTGAGTCTGAACTGGAGATGAGTCTGAACTGGAGAAGTGTCTGAACTGGGGCAGAGTCTGAACTGAAGGTGAGTCTGAACTGGAGATAAGTCTGAACAGGAAGTGAATCTAAACTGAAGCAGAGTCTGAACAGAGGCAGAGCCTGAACTGGAAGTGAGTCTGAACTGGAGGTGAGTCTAAACTGAAGGTGAGTCTGAACTGGAGATGAGTGAACTGGAAGTTTGTCTGAACTGGAGCAGAGTCTGAACTGTAGGTGAGTCGGAACTGGAAGAGAGTCTGAACTGGAGCAGAGTCTGAACTGGGGCAGAGTCTGAACTGAAGGTGAGTCTGAACTGTAGGTGAGTTTGAACTGGAGAAGATTCTGAACTGGAAGTGAGTCTGAAAAGGAGACGAGTCTGAACTGGAGGCAAGTTTGAACTGGAGATGAGTCTGAACTGGAGGTGAGTCGGAACTGAAAGAGAATCTAAACTTGATAAGAGTCTAAATTGGAGCAGAGTCTGAACTGGAAGTGAGTCTGAACTGGAGGAGTGTCTGAACTGGAAGTAAGTCTAAACTGAAGCAGAGCCTGAACTGAAGGTGAGTCTGAATTAGAGGTGAGTCTGAACTTGAGCAGAGTCTGAACTGGAGCAGAGTCTGAACTGGAGCAGAGTCTGAACTGGAGGAGAATCTAAACTGGAGCAGAGTCAGAACTGGAGCAGAGTCTGAACTGAAGGTGAGTCTGAATTAGAGGTGAGTCTGAACTTGAGGAGAGTCTGAACTGGAGATGAGTCTGAACTGGAGATGAGTCTGAATTGGAACAGAGTTTGAACTGGAGATGAGTCTGAACTGGAGATGAGTCTGAACTGGAGATGAGTCTGAACTGGAGATGAGTCTGAACTGGAAGTGAATCTGAACTGGAAGTGAGTCTGAAAAGGAGACGAGTCTTAACTGGAGCAGAGTCTGAACTGGAGCAGAGTCTGAACTGGAGGAGAATCTAAACTGGAGCAGAGTCTGAACTGGAGCAGAGTCTGAACTGAAGGTGAGTCTGAATTAGAGGTGAGTCTGAACTGGAGATGAGTCTGAACTGGAGATGAGTCTGAATTGGACCAGAGTTTGAACTGGAGATGAGTCTGAACTGGAGATGAGTCTGAACTGGAGCAGAGTCTGAACTGGAGATGAGTCTGAACTGGAGGAGAATCTAAACTGGAGCAGAGTCTGAACTGGAGCAGAGTCTGAACTGAAGGTGAGTCTGAATTAGAGGTGAGTCTAAACTTGAGGAGAGTCTGAACTGGAGGAAAGTCTGAACTGGAGATGAGTCTGAATTGGACCAGAGTTTGAACTGGAGATGAGTCTGAACTGGGGCAGAGTCTGAACTGGGGCAGAGTCTGAACTGGGGCAGAGTCTGAACTGGGGCAGAGTCTGAACTGGAGACGAGTCTGAACTGGAGTTAAGTCGGAACTGGAGGAGAATCTAAACTGGAGGAGAATCTGAACTGGAGACGAGTCTGAACTGGAGAAGAGTCTGATTTGGACCAGAGTCTGAACTGGAGATGAGTCTGAACTGGAGATGAGTCTGACCTGGAGATGAGTCTGAATTGGACCAGAGTCTGAACTGGAGATGAGTCTGAACTGGAAGTGAATCTGAACTGGAAGTGAGTCTGAAAACGAGACGAGTCTTAACTGGAGCAGAGTCTGAACTGGAGCAGAGTCTGAACTGGAGGAGAATCTAAACTGGAGCAGAGTCTGAACTGGAGCAGAGTCTGAACTGAAGGTGAGTCTGAATTAGAGGTGAGTCTGAACTTGAGGAGAGTCTGAACTGGAGGAGAGTCTGAACTGGAGATGAGTCTGAATTGGACCAGAGTTTGAACTGGAGATGAGTCTAAACTGGAGATGAGTCTGAACTGGAAGTGAGTCTGAACTGGGGCAGAGTCTGAACTGGAGAAGAGTCTGAACTGGAGGTAAGTCGAAACTGGAGGAGAATCTAAACTGGAGGAGAATCTGAACTGGAGACGAGTCTGAACTGGAGAAGAGTCTGAATTGGACCAGAGTCTGAACTGGAGATGAGTCTGAACTGGAGATGAGTCTGAACTGGAGAAGAGTCTGAATTGGACCAGAGTCTGAACTGGAGATGAGTCTGAACTGGAAGTGAATCTGAACTGGAAGTGAGTCTGAAAAGGAGATGAGTCTTAACTGGAGGAGAGTTTGAACTGGAGATGAGTCTGAACTGGAGGTGAGTCGGAACTGGAGGAGAATCTAAACTGGAAAAGAGTCTGAATAGGAGCAGAGTCTGAAGTGGAAGTGAGTCTGAACTGGAGGAGAGTCTGAACTGGAAGTAAGTCTAAACTGGAGCAGAGTCTGAACTGAATGTGAGTCTGAATTAGAGGTGAGTCTGAGCTTGAGGAGAGTCTAAACTGGAGATGAGTCTGAACTGGAGGGGAGTCTGAACTGGAGGGGAGTCTGAACTGGAGGTGAGTCTGAACTGGAAGAGAGTCTGACCTGGAGGGGAGTCTGAACTGGAGGGGAGTCTGAACTGGAGGGGAGTCTGAACTGTAGGAGAGTCTGAACTGTAGATGAGTTTGAACTGTAGGTGAGTTTGAACTGTAGGTGAGTTTGAACTGGAGATGAGTCTGAACTGGAAGTGAGTCTGAACTGGAAGTGAGTGTGAACTGGAAGTGAGTCTGAAAAGGAGACAAGTCTTAACTGGAGGCGAGTTTGAACTGGAGAAGAGTCTGAACTGGAGGCGAGTTTGAACTGGAGATGAGTCTGAACTGGAGGTGAGTCGGAACTGGAGGAGAATCTAAACTGGACAAGAGTCTGAATTGGAGCAGAGTCTGAACTGGAAGTGATTCTGAACTGGAGTAGAGTCTGAAATGGAAGTAAGTCTAAATTGGAGCAGAGTTTGAACTGAAGGTTAGTCTGAATTAGAGGTGAGTCTGAACTGGAGCAGAGTCTGAACTGGGGCAGAGTCTCAACTGGAGACGAGTCTGAACTGGAAGTGAGTCTGAAAAGGAGACGAGTCTTAACTGGTGGCGAGTTTGAACTGGAGAAGAGTCTGAGCTGGAGGTGAGTTGGAACTGGAGGAGAATCTAAACTGGAGGAGAGTCATAACTGGAGACGAGTCTGAACTGGAGACGAGTCTGAACCGGAGGAGAGTCAAAACTGGAGGAGAGTCTGAACTGGAGAAGAATCTGAATTAGAGCAGTCAGAACTAGAAGTGAGTCTGAACTGGAGGAGAGTCTGAACTGAAGCAGAGCCTAAACTGAAGGTGAGTCTGTATTAGAGGTGAGTCTGAACTTGAGGAGAGTCTGAACTGGAGAGGAGTCTGAACTGGAGGGGAGTCTGACCTGGAGGGGAGTCTGACCTGGAGGGGAGTCTGAACTGGAGGGGAGTCTGACCTGGAGGGGAGTCTGAACTGGAGGGGAGTCTGAACTGGAGCAGAGTCTGAACTGTAGGTGAGTCTGAACTGTAGATGAGTTTGAACTGTAGGTGAGTTTGAACTGGAGATGAGTCTGAACTGGAGATGAGTCTGAACTGGAGATGAGTCTGAACTGGAAGTGAGTCTGAAAAGGAGACGAGTCTTAACTGGAGGCGAGTTTGAACTGGAGAAGAGTCTGAAATGGAGGTGAGTCGGAACTGGAGGAGAATCTAAACTGGAGAAGAGTCTGAATTGGAGCAGAGTCTGAACTGGAAGTGAGTCTGAACTGGAGTAGAGTCTGAATTACAGGTGAGTCTGAACTGGAGCAGAGTCTGAACTGGGGCAGAGTCTCAACTGGAGATGAGTCTGAACTGGAGGTGAGTTGGAACTGGAGGAGAATCTAAACTGGAGGAGAGTCTGAACTGGAAGCAAGTCTAAACTGGAGCAGAGTCTGAACTGAAGCAGAGCCTGAACTGAAGGTGAGTCTGAATTAGAGGTGAGTCTGAGCTTGAGGAGAGTCTGAACTGGAGATGAGTCTGAACTGGAGGAGAGTCTGAACTGAAGGTGAGTCTGAACTGTAGGTGAGTTTGAACTGGAGATGAGTCTGAACTGGAGATGAGTCTGAACTGGAGATTAGTCTGAACTGGAAGTGAGTCTGAAAAGGAGACGAGTCTTAACTGGAGGCGAGTTTGAACTGGAGAAGAGTCTGAACTGGAGGTGAGTTGGAACTGGAGGAGAATCTAAACTGGAGAAGAGTCTGAATTGGAGCAGAGTCTGAACTGGAAGTGAGTCTGAACTGGAGTAGAGTCTGAACTGGAAGTAAGTCTAAATTGGAGCAGAGTTTGAACTGAAGGTGAGTCTGAACTGAAGGTGAGTCTGAATTAGAGGTGAGTCTGAACTTGAGGAGAGTCTGAATTGGAGGAGAGTCTGAACTGGAGGTGAGTCTGCACTGGGGCAGAGTCTGAACTGGAGACGAGTCTGAACTGGAGGAGAGTCAAAACTGGAGGAGAGTCTCAACTGGAGAAGAATCTGAATTAGAGCAGAGTCTGAACTAGAAGTGAGTCTGAACTGGAGGAGAGTCTGAACTGAAGCAGAGCCTAAACTGAAGGTGAGTCTGAATTAGAGGTGAGTCTGAGCTTGAGGAGAGTCTAAACTGGAGATGAGTCTGAACTGGAGGGGAGTCTGAATTGGAGGGGAGTCTGAACTGGAGGGGAGTCTGAACTGGAGGGGAGTCTGAACTGGAAGAGAGTCTGAACTGGAAGAGAGTCTGAGCTGGAGGTGAGTCTGAGCTGGAGGTGAGTCTGAGCTGGAGGTGAGTCTGAACTTAAGGTGAGTCTGAACTGGAGGGGAGTCTGAACTGGAGGGGAGTCTGAACTGAAAGTGATTCTGAACTGGAGGTGATTCTGAACTGGAGGTGAGTCTGAACTGGAAGTAAGTCTGGGATGGGGACGGGAACTGGGGGTTTAAACAGGGACGAAGGAAACTCGGTCTGGTGGGAATCAAAGAACCTTTAATGAGAAGCTGAGTTTACAGCAGCAGAGTATCACACACACAATCACACTGGAGCCGGTGGGGCGCAGGCAGAGGGGCCGAGCAGAGTGGGGGAATTGGGGACCCTCCAATCAGAACACTAAATTCTCTCTGGTTGAGGTTATACCTGCCCTCTGGTTGGGACAATAACTGTAAATGCCCCCTCGTTGAGGCAGCAAGAGCCCTCTGGTTAGGAGCAGTAAGTGTATGTTGGGGCAGTAATAAATGC
>CM038707.1:51525858-51550858 GCA_021613375.1 Megaleporinus macrocephalus | reverse complement strand
CATTTAATACCTAAACAGTTCTCCGTATGGTGACATGGTTCTTCAGACTGATCATGTGTTGTTCTGTTCTATTGATATAATCAAGCTTGTATACGACTGAAGAACCCTTTCTGGTGCTATATAGAACCATGGTCAATCTGAAGAACCATGTCACCAAAATGGTTCTAAATGTAGACGGGCAGTCAGTGGGCTGATAAAAATCTGATGCATCATGTAGCCCCCGTGTCTGTGGTTCTGCTAATACTCCTGAGTTCTGCTGATACTGCTGGGTTCTGCTGGGTTCTGCTGATACTCCTGACTGATCTACAGTAACTGTGTGTTATTAACTGTGTGGGTTCTGCTGACCCATGATGCTGGCCTTTCCCAGGCTGGTGATGGACTCTCCGTAGTGTCTCCGGTTCTGCGGGGGGGACGTGCAGGGGCTCGGGAGACTCTCGCTGTCCGACACCGAGGCGCTCTCCTTCAGCGGGTTCAGCAGCGTGGGCCGGATCTGATCATACGGAGTCGGACTGCTGGTGTTGTACCTTCAGTACATACACATCAACACATACGCACTTAAACACGGTTCTTCAAGGGTTATTTAATAAACACAGCGGTTCTATACAGAACCATTCACATGTTTACATGTTTCTTTTCTTGGAGCAGTGGTTCTTCAGGTTCTGTCAGTGAGGACCAGAGACAGTACGCTGAACATGGTGTTCAATGTGGTTGTTGTACTTTCCTGTGTTGATATTACAAATCTGATTAATCAATCAATTTCTGATCAGTTCTGGTTCTCTTTGATGTGTACCCCGCCCTTGCCTGCTGATGCTGACGCTGGGATTGGCTCCAGCCCCCCCATGACCCCAACTAGTGGGATGAATCAGAAGATGATGGATGGACGGACTAATCACATCTACTTTGTGTGTTTACAGGTTCAGAGCTGCACGTTGGTTCTGATGTCTGGATGTTCTTCTGTTCCTCGTATGGGACGAAGTGAGTAGTGTGAGAAGTGAACACCTGACTGCAGGTGACTTACCAGTGAATCTGCACCGGTGTGACGTTGCTGTAGTGTTTGAGGATCAGCGGCTCCAGCCTGTAGGCCTGCAACAAACAAGAGAAGCCCCTTTAGCTCGTATCAGTCTGTAAACATCTCCAGAGGAGCTCCTTCAAGAACCACCTTCAGTTAAAAACTTCACTTTCCCATCTGGAACGTGGTCAGTCAGCTAAACTATGCGGCCAAAAGTCACTAATGATTAAGTTCAGGTGTTTCAGACACACCCATCACTAACAGGTGTATGAAGTCAAGCACATAACCCTGCAGCCTCCATAGACACACAGGCTCACTGATGTTAAACGTAATAGAACGTTTGGTTTGTGTCCTGCTAGAGCTGCTCTAGACAACTGTAAGTGCTATTATTGTTAAATGGAAGCATCTCAGAGCAACAACAGCTCAGCCACGGCAGGCCTACTGGGTGCGGAAGCGCTAATTCTCAGTTACTAGCTCCAAACTGCCTATCAGTAGAGATCACTGGACTCTGGAGTGGCGTAAAGCTCCACCACTGGACTCTGGAGTGGCGTAAAGCTCCACCACTGGACTCTGGAGTGGCGTAAAGCTCCACCACTGGACTCTGGAGTGGCGTAAAGCTCCACCACTGGACTCTGGAGTGGCGTAAAGCTCCACCACTGGACTCTGGAGTGGCGTAAAGCTCCACCACTGGACTCTGGAGTGGCGTAAAGCTCCACCACTGGACTCTGGAGTGGCGTAAAGCTCCACCACTGGACTCTGGAGTGGCGTAAAGCTCCACCACTGGACTCTGGAGTGGCGTAAAGCTCCACCACTGGACTCTAGAGTGGTGTAAAGCTCCACTCTGGACTCTGGAGTGGTGTAAAGCTCCACCACTGGACTCTGGAGTGGTGTAAAGCTCCTCTCTGGACTCTGGAGTGGTGTAAAGCTCCACCACTGGACTCTGGAGTGGTGTAAAGCTCCACTCTGGACTCTAGAGTGGTGTAAAGCTCCACCACTGGACTCTAGAGTGGTGTAAAGCTCCACTCTGGACTCTAGAGTGGTGTAAAGCTCCACCACTGGACTCTGGAGTGGTGTAAAGCTCCACCACTGGACTCTGGAGTGGTGTAAAGCTCCACTCTGGACTCTGGAGTGGTGTAAAGCTCCACTCTGGACTCTGGAGTGGTGTAAAGCTCCACCACTGGACTCTGGAGTGGTGTAAAGCTCCACTCTGGACTCTAGAGTGGTGTAAAGCTCCACCACTGGACTCTAGAGTGGTGTAAAGCTCCACTCTGGACTCTGGAGTGGTGTAAAGCTCCACCACTGGACTCTGGAATCTATCTGGCAGTCTAATGGAGGAGTCTGGGTTTGCAGGATGAATCCAGGAGATGCTACCTACCAGAATGTAACAGTAAAGGATGTGGGGTAATGGTCTGGGGAGGTTTCAGTGTTTAGGCTTAGTTAGTTTGGTGTGGAGGAACTTCAGTGGCCTGTACACGTCCTGACCTCAAGGCGTCCAGATACTTTTGGGCATATGGTGCAGCTCTGTAGCTCCTGAGCTAAAAACCAAACACGTCTCAGCTGATCAACTACGAGTAACACGGGAAATGTTGAACTCTGATTTGCTGACCAGCTTTCGGTTTAGGATCAGCAAACATCAGCTAAGAGTTCCAAACTGTAGTCCTGGTCTAAATCTCTGGTTCAGCTCACCACCGGGTCAGTGGGGTGGAAGAGGTTGAAGAGTCGCTGGCAGATGGACCGTGGCAGGATGTGGTCCTGGGTTCCGTTGGTACCGGGCCGGACACCCCGCAAAGCCAAGAACACAGCCAGAGGGGAACCCATGCAGAAGAAGTTCTCCACCTAGAACCACCATTAAAACAGGACATACAGAGACACATGGACATGTGAAGATAGAAGAAGATGGAGAAGATGGAGAAGAAGGAAAGTTTCTCTCTGTCTTACCTTGAATTTAAGAGGAGGAGAGGTTCTGGAGGATGAGGTCTTCAGGCCCTGCAGTTGGTCCTCCAGGTCCCTCAACCTGATCGTTACAGACAGAAAAGATCAGCCACTGAAACAACAACCTGCTGACAGTCGTACAGAACCGGGTTCCTAAACCGTCCCACACACAGAACTGTCCCGGGACAGAGGACAGTTACCGAGGAGGAAGTTCAGAAACTTTATATTAACACTGTCATGGTATCCCAGGTGGTTGCTAATCTGTTGCTAGGCTGTTGCTATGATATGGCAGGTGGTTGCTAACTTGTTGTTAGGCTATTGCTATGTTATCGCAGGTAGATGTTAAGCTGTTGCTACGCTGTTGCTGTGGTATCCCAGGTGGTTGCTAATCTGTTACTAGGCTGTTGCTATGATATGGCAGGTGGTTGCTAACTTGTTGTTAGGCTGTTGCTATGTTATCACAGGTAGATGTTAAGCTGTTGCTGTGGTATCCCAGGTGGTTGCAAAGCTGTTGCTAGGCTGTTGCTATGTTATGGCAGGTAGATGTTAAGCTGTTGCTAGGTTTTTGCTGTGGTATCCCAGGTGGTTGCTAAGCTGTTGCTAGGCTGTTGCTGTGGTATCCCAGTTAGATGTTAAGCTGTTCCTAGGCTGTTGCTGAGGTAGCCCAGTTGGTTGCTAAACTGTCGTTAGGCTGTTGCGATGTCATCAGAGGTAGATGTTAAGCTGTTGCTAGGCTGTTGCTGTTGTATGCTAGGTGGTTGTTAAGCTGATACTAGGCTGTTGCTGTGTTATCCCAAGTGGTTGCTAAGATGTTGCTAAGCTGTTGCTGTGGTATCCCAGGTGATTGCCAAGCTGTTCCTAGGTTGTTGCTATGCTGTCTGAGGTGGTTGCTATGGTGTTGCTAAGCCACTGTTGTTATCCCAGATGGATACTTGTGCGACAGTATAGTAGTATGTGAGTAAGTCTGTGTACTCGTCTCTATGAGTAACAGTGAGGAAGATGATGTCATCAGTTATTCGAGGTAGTTGTTTTCTTTAGGACCCCCTCTGACCGAACTGGACCTCATTGATCAGGTGACGGCTGTGATTGACGATCATGGCTGAAATCTCCGACTGGAGAACAAAAGTGTTGTTTATTACTCTTCTGTGTACTGGTAAGGGTGTACTGGTGATGGTATAACTAGTCAGGGTGTACTGTTGACAGTGTTCTGGTGATGTTGTAGTGGTGTCAGCATACTGTTAACTATGTACTGGTTACAGTGTACTGGTGACGGTGTTCCGGTGACACTGTACCGATGACTGTGTACTGGTGATGCTGTAGTGGTGTCAGCATACTGTTAATGATGTACTGGTGATGTTGTAGTGGTGTAAGCATACTGGTGACACTGTACTGATGACTGTGTACTGGTGATGTCATAGTGGTGATGGTGTACTGGTGACAGTGCACTGGTGATGTTGTAGTGGTGTCAGCATACTGTTAACTATGTACTGGTTACAGTGTACCGGTGATGGTGTACGGATGACTGTGTACTGGTGATGTCATAGTGGTGATAGTGTACTGGTGACGGCGTATTGGTGAGAGTGTACTAGTGATGCTCTACTGTAACAGTGTACTAGTGACGATGTACTGTTGACAGAGTAATGGTGATGTGGTGTTAGCATACTGGTAATGATGTACTGGTGATGTTGTAGTGGTGTCAGCATGCTGGTGATGGTGTACTGGTGGCTGACTGGTACCTCATACGCGTGTGATAAAGCTCCTCTAGCAGTCGCTGTTCTTCACAGCCTCGGCGCCGCTGCTCCGTTTCCATGGCGTCCAGGGCTTCCAGATGATGAAAGCGGATGGGGTCCCACCCGGTCATGATGTCGAAGGTGATGACGCAGCCCAGTGAGTGGGACACGATGGACACTTTCCCTTTCTCCTCGAACTCGGGGTTCCGCTGGCAGAACAGCGTGTAGAGCCGGTTCAGCTCTTTGGTCAGACCTCGAGTGATCTGAGAGAAAACAGCAGAACCCAGTTCTCAGCAGCAGAACAGGAGCCTGCAGTAATCCTGAATTATTAATGAATTATTAATAAATTATTATACGAGTTACTTCTGACTTGTAGCTCATTAGAACACACAGAAAAATTTCAAACCTGCTCAGACAAGAAATCAAATATCAACTTCACAACAAATAACATTAGAATCTATAATTTAAAACAGTTCAGCAAATGAGACACTGTTTATGATAGTTTAGAGAAGATCTCAGTCTTAAACTCCATTCATGGTGGAGGGATACATGCAGGACGCTGTGAGGTTCAAATAGTCCCCAAAGAAAACCTAGTATTTTCAGATCTTCCACATTTTACCATCAACATCCAGATAAACTCAGAAGACACGTGTAGCTTCACTGGTGGGTTTCATAGTAAATACAATGTGTAGATTAGTGTTGTAGACATGGAGACCCCTGGTTACCATCACCACCACTGTAAACACCATCACCACCACTGTAAACACCATCACCACCACTGTAAACATCACCACCACCACTGTAAACACCATCACCACCACTGTAAACACCATCACCACCACCACTGTAAACACCATCACCACCACTGTAAACATCATTACCACCACTGTAAATACCATCACCACCACTGTAAACATCATTATCACCACTGTAAACATCACCACCACTGTAAACATCATTATCACCACTGTAAACACTGTCACCACCACTGTAAACATCATTATCACCACTGTAAACACCATCAGCACCACTGCAAACACCATCACCACCACTGTAAACATCACCACCACTGTAAACACCATCACCACCACTGTAAACATCATTATCACCACTGTAAACACTGTCACCACCACTGTAAACATCATTATCACCACTGTAAACACCATCACCACCACTGTAAACACCATCACCACCACTGTAAACATCATTATCACCACTGTAAACACTGTCACCACCACTGTAAACACCATCACCACCACTGTAAACACCATCACCACCACTGTAACCATCACCACCACTGTAAACATAATTACCACCACTGTAAATACCATCACCACCACTGTAAACATCATTATCACCACTGTAAACACTGTCACCACCACTGTAAACATCATTATCACCACTGTAAACATCACCACCACTGTAAACACCATCACCACCACTGTAAACATCATTATCACCACTGTAAACACTGTCAACACCACTGTAAACATCATTATCACCACTGTAAACACCATCAGCACCACTGCAAACACCATCACCACCACTGTAAACATCACCACCACTGTAAACACCATCACCACCACTGTAAACATGATTATCACCACTGTAAACACTGTCACCACCACTGTAAACATCATTATCACCACTGTAAACACCATCACCACCACTGTAAACACCATCACCACCACTGTAAACATCATTATCACCACTGTAAACACTGTCACCACCACTGTAAACACCATCACCACCACTGTAAACACCGTCACCACCACTGTAAACACCATCACCACCACTGTAAACACCATCACCACCACTGTAAACACCATCACCACCACTGTAAACATCACCACCACTGTAAACATAATTACCACCACTGTAAATACCATCACCACCACTGTAAACATCATTATCACCACACCACTGTAAACACTGTCACCACCACTGTAAACATCATTATCACCACTGTAAACATCACCACCACTGTAAACACCATCACCACCACTGTTAACATCATTATCACCACTGTAAACACTGTCACCACCACTGTAAACATCATTATCACCACTGTAAACACCATCACCACCACTGTAAACACCATCACCACCACTGTAAACATCATTATCACCACTGTAAACACTGTCACCACCACTGTAAACACCATCACCACCACTGTAAACACCATCACCACCACTGTAACCATCACCACCACTGTAAACATAATTACCACCACTGTAAATACCATCACCACCACTGTAAACATCATTATCACCACTGTAAACACTGTCACCACCACTGTAAACATCATTATCACCACTGTAAACATCACCACCACTGTAAACACCATCACCACCACTGTAAACATCATTATCACCACTGTAAACACTGTCAACACCACTGTAAACATCATTATCACCACTGTAAACACCATCAGCACCACTGCAAACACCATCACCACCACTGTAAACATCACCACCACTGTAAACACCATCACCACCACTGTAAACATGATTATCACCACTGTAAACACTGTCACCACCACTGTAAACATCATTATCACCACTGTAAACACCATCACCACCACTGTAAACACCATCACCACCACTGTAAACATCATTATCACCACTGTAAACACTGTCACCACCACTGTAAACACCATCACCACCACTGTAAACACCGTCACCACCACTGTAAACACCATCACCACCACTGTAAACACCATCACCACCACTGTAAACACCATCACCACCACTGTAAACATCACCACCACTGTAAACATAATTACCACCACTGTAAATACCATCACCACCACTGTAAACATCATTATCACCACACCACTGTAAACACTGTCACCACCACTGTAAACATCATTATCACCACTGTAAACATCACCACCACTGTAAACACCATCACCACCACTGTTAACATCATTATCACCACTGTAAACACTGTCACCACCACTGTAAACATCATTATCACCACTGTAAACATCGTCACCATCACTGTAAACACCATCAGCACCACTGTAAACACCATCACCACCACTGTAAACATCGTCACCATTACTGTAAACACCATCACCACCACTGTAAACACCATCACCACCACTGTAAACATCACCACCACCACTGTAAACATCACCACCACTGTAAACACCATCACCACCACTGTAAACAGCACCACCACCACTGTAAACATCACCACCACTGTAAACATCATCATCACCATGTCTGAACCATCTCGCACCAAAACACTCTGAATGTCTTATGGAGGAATTTTGGAAAATGGATGGAATTGTCCTTCAGTAGGTGTAGTGTATTATCGGACCTCGTCTCGGTACAGGGGGCTCGTGTAGTACATGATGTCCATGGCGCTGCTGTTCAGCATGTCCCTCAGGCCGCGTACCTTGTCCGGCGTGATGGAGTCCACCGTGTCTGCAGAACCACAAACACAAGTTCTCAGACGTTCAATACCTTCACACCTACAGACGTTTCCAGAACTCCCATATACCCCACATCTCAGCAACTGCTCAGTTATTGATCAGTTATTGATCAGTTTAATCTTCTCCGTATTGGTTCACGTGAAGTTCAGTAATGACCGGGGTGCAGGACACACCTCCGTCCAGAGAGAGTTTAGATCTCCACTCCACAGGCAGGAACTCCACATGCTCCGTGATCCTATCAGAGAAGTGTTTCTCCTCCATCTTCCTCGCAGCATCACGCATCCTGTACAGACACACACAAACACACACACACACACACACACACATACAACATCATTAAACTCAACACACACACACACACACACACACACACCATTAAACTCAACACACACACCATTAAACTCAATACACACAACATCATTAAACTCAATACACACACATCATTAAACTCAACACACACACACACACATCATTAAACTCAACACACATACACACACCACATCATTAAACTCGACACACACACACACACACCATTAAACTCAACACACACACACACACACACACACAACATCATTAAACTCAATACACACACATCATTAAACTCAAGACACACACACACACACAACATCATTAAACTCAACACACATACACACAACATCATTAAACTCAATACACACACATCATTAAACTCAACACACACACAACATCATTAAACTCAACACACACACACACATCATTAAACTCAACAAACACACACACATGATTGAACTCAACACACATACACACACATCATTAAACTCAACACACACACACCATTAAACTCAACACACACACACACCATTAAACTCAACACACACACACCTTCATTAAACTCAACACACACACACATACACTACATCATTAAACTCAACACACACATACACACAACATTAAACTCAACACACACACACACACACACACATCATTAAACTCAACACACACACGCACACACAACATCATTAAACTCAACACACAAACACAACATCATTAAACTCAACACACACACACACAAATCATTAAACTCAACACACACACACACATCATTAAAATCAACACACACACACACACACATCATCATCATCAATAAACTCAACACACACACACAACATCATTAAACTCAACACACACACACACACAACATCATTAAACTCAACACACACACACAACATCATTAAACTCAACACACACACACACACACCACATCATTAAACTCAACACACACACACACACACACACACACACAACATAATTAAACTCAACACACACACACACAACATAATTAAACTCAACACACAAACACACAACATAATTAAACTCAACATACACACATCATTAAACTCAACACACACACACACACACACCATTATTAAACTCAACACACACACATCATTAAACTCAACAAACACACATAAACATTAAACACACACACACACACTCAACACACACACAAACACACATACACAAACACACACACAACATAATTAAACTCAACACACACAACATCATTAAACTCAACACACACAACATCATTAAACTCAACACACACACCATTAAACTCAACACACACACACACACACCATTAAACTCAACACAAACACACACCATTAAACTCAACACACACACACACCATTAAACTCAACACACACACACACCATTAAACTCAACACACACACACACACACACACATCATTAATCTCAACACACACACACACACACATCATTAAACTCAACACACACACACACACCATTAAACTCAACACACACACACCATTAAACTCAACACACACACACACACCATTAAACTCAACACACACACACACACACACACACACACATCATTAATCTCAACACACACAAACACACACACACATCATTAATCTCAACACACACACACACACACACATCATTAATCTCAACACACACACACACACACATCATTAATCTCAACACACACACACATCATTAATCTCAACACACACACATCATTAAACTCAACACACACACAAACATTAAACACACACACACACACACCAACATTAAACACACACACACACACATCATCATTAAACTCAATGCACACAAACACACATCATTAAACTCCACACACACACACTCAACACACACACAAACACACATATACACAAACACACACACAACATCATTAAACTCAACACACACAACATCATTAAACTCAACACACACAACATCATTAAACTCAACACACAAACACAACACCATTAAACTCAACACACACAACATCATTAAACTCAACACACACACACACCATTAAACTCAACACACACACCATTAAACTCAACACACACACCATTAAACTCAACACACACACACACACACACACCATTAAACTCAACACACACACACACACACACACCATTAAACTCAACAAACAAACACACACACACACACACACACACACACACACACACACATCATCATCATCATTAAACTCAACACACACACACACATCATTAAACTCAACACGCACACACACACACAACATCATTAAACTCAACACACACACACACCATTAAACTCAACACACACACACACACACATCAACATCATTAAACTCAACACACACACACACACATCATTAAACTCAACACACACACACAACATCATTAAACTCAACACACACACACACACACACACACACACATCATTAAACTCAACACACACACACACACACCATCATTAAACTCAACACACACACACACACCATCATTAAACTCAACACACACACACAAACACATACACACACATCATTAAACTCAACACACACATTAACACACACACATCATTAAACTCAACACACACACACACACATCATCATTAAACTCAACACACACAAACACACACACATCATTAAACTCAACACACACACACACACACAACATCATTAAACTCAACACACACACACACCCATCATTAAACTCAACACACACACACATCATTAAACTCAACACACACACACACAAACACACACAACATCATTAAACTCAACACACACACACACACACACACACCATTAAACTCAACACACACACACACGCACACACACACATCATAATCATTAAACTCAACACACACACACACAACATCATTAAACTCAACACACACACGCACACACACATCATTAAACTCAACACACACACACACACCATCATTAAACTCAACACACACACACAAACACATACACACACATCATTAAACTCAACACACACATTAACACACACACACACACATCATTAAACTCAACACACACACACACATCATCATCATTAAACTCAACACACACACACACACACACACATGATTAAACTCAACACACACACACACACAACATCATTAAACTCAACACATACACACACCCATCATTAAACTCAACACACACACATCATTAAACTCAACACACACACACACACATCATTAAACTCAACACACACAACATCATTAAACTCAACACACACACACACCATTAAACTCAACACACACAACATCATTAAACTCAACACACACACACACCATTAAACTCAACACACACACCATTAAACTCAACACACACACACACACACACACACACCATTAAACTCAACACACACACACACACACCATTAAACTCAACACACACACACACACACACCATTAAACTCAACACACACACACCATTAAACTCAACACACACACATCATTAAACTCAACACACACACAACATCATTAAACTCAACACACACACCTTCATTAAACTCAACACACACACCTTCATTAAACTCAACACACACACACCTTCATTAAACTCAACACACACACACATACACTACATCATTAAACTCAACACACACATACACACAACATTAAACTCAACACACACACACACATCATTAAACTCAACACACACACACACACACACACATCATTAAACTCAACACACACACACACACACATCATTAAACTCAACACACAAACACAACATCATTAAACTCAACACACACACATCATTAAACTCAACACACACACACACATCATTAAAATCAACACACACACATCATCATCATCATTAAACTCAACACACACACACACACACATCATTAAACTCAACACACACAACATCATTAAACTCAACACACACACACAAACACATACACACACATCATTAAACTCAACACACACATTAACACACACACACACACATCATTAAACTCAACACACACACACACACACACACACACACACCATCATCATTAAACTCAACACACACACACACACACACACACACCATTAAACTCAACACACACACACACCATCATTAAACTCAACACACACACACACACAACACATACACACACATCATTAAACTAAACACACACATTAACACACACACACACATCATTAAACTCAACACACACACACACACACACACACACCATCATCATTAAACTCAACACACACACACACACAACATCATTAAACTCAACACACACACACACCCATCATTAAACTCAACACACACACACACACCATCATTAAACTCAACACACACACACACACCATCATTAAACTCAACACACACACACACACCATCATTAAACTCAACACACACACACACACAAACACATACACACACATCATTAAACTCAACACACACATTAACACACACACATCATTAAACTCAACACACACACACACACACATCATTAAACTCAACACACACACACACACACACACACACACACACATCATTAAACTCAACACACACACACACCCAACATCATTAAACTCAACACACACACACACACACACACATACAACATCATTAAACTCAACACACACCCACAACATCATTAAACTCAACACACACACACACAACATTATTAACCTCAACACACATACACACACAACATCATTAAACTCAACACACATACACACACAACATCATTAAACTCAACACACACACACACATCATTAAACTCAACACACACACAAACACTCAACACACACACAAACACACACATACACAAACACAACCAACATAATTAAACTAAACACACACAACATCATTAAACTCAACACACACACACACACATATCATTAAACTCAACACACACACACACACATCATTAAACTCAACACACACACACACACACACAACATCATTAAACTCAACACACAAACACAACATCATTAAACTCAACACACACACATCATTAAAATCAACACACACACACACATCATCGTCATTAAACTCAACACACACACACATCATTAAACTCAACACACACACACACACACAACATCATTAAACTCAACACACACACACACACACACACACATCGCTAAACTCAACACACACACACACACCATCATTAAACTCAACACACACACACAAACACATACACACACATCATTAAACTCAACACACACATTAACACACACACACACACACACACATCATTAAACTCAACACACACACACACCCACACACACACACACACCATCATCATTAAACTCAACACACACACACACACACACACACACACACACACCATCATCATTAAACTCAACACACACACACACACACACACACACACATCATTAAACTCAACACACACACACACACACACACACACACACAACATCATTAAACTCAACACACACCCATCATTAAACTCAACACACACACACACACCATCATTAAACTCAACACACACACACACACAAACACATACACACACATCATTAAACTCAACACACACATTAACACACACACACATCATTAAACTCAACACACACACATCATTAAACTCAACACACACACACACACATCATTAAACTCAACACACACACACACACAAACACATACACACACATCATTAAACTCAACACACACATTAACACACACACACACATCATTAAACTCAACACACGAACATCATTAAATTCAACACACACACACACACACACATATCATTAAACTCAACACACACACACACACACATATCATTAAACTCAACACACACACACACACACACACACACACACACATCATTAAACTCAACACACACACATCATTAAACTCAACACACACACATCATTAAACTCAACACACACACACACCATTAAACTCATCACACACACACACACAATAAAACTCATCACACACACACACCATTAAACTCAACACACACACACACACACACACACACACACCATTAAACTCAACACACACACAACCACACACCATTAAACTCAACACACACACAACATCATTAAACTCAACACACACACAACATCATTAAACTCAACACACATACACACACAACATAATTAAACTCAACACACACACACACAACATCATTAAACTCAACACACACATACACAACATAATTAAACTCAACACACACACAACATAATTAAACTCAACATACACACATCATTAAACTCAACACACACACACGTAACATTATTAAACTCAACACACATACACACACCATATCATTAAACTCAACACACACACATCATTAAACTCAACACACACACACACATCATTAAACTCAACACACACACACACACCACATCATTAAACTCAAAACACACACACACACCACATCATTAAACTCAAAACACACACACACACCACATCATTAAACTCAAAACACACACACACACACCACATCATTAAACTCAAAACACACACACACACACCACATCATTAAACTCAACACACACACCACATCATTAAACTCAAAACACACACACACACACACCACATCATTAATCTCAACACACACACACACACATCGTTAAACTCGTCACTCACACACCATTAAACTCAACACACACACACACACCATTAAACTCAACACACACACACACACACACAACATCATTAAACTCAACACACACAACATCATTAAACTCAACACACACACACAACATAATTAAACTCAACACACACACAACATAATTAAACTCAACATACACACATCATTAAACTCAACACACACACACAACATTATTAAACTCAACACACACACACATCATTAAACTCAACACACACACATAAACATTAAACACACACACACACACACTCAACACACACACAAACACACATACACAAACACACACACAACATAATTAAACTCAACACACACAACATCATTAAACTCAACACACACAACATCATTAATCTCAACACAAACACACACACCATTAATCTCAACACACACACACACACACACACATTATTAATCTCAACACACACACACCCATCATTAAACTCAACACACACACACACACACACACACACATCATTAAACTCAACACACACACAAACATTAAACACAAACACACTCAACACACACACAAACACACATATACACAAACACACACACACACACACACAACATAATTAAACTCAACACACACACCATTAAACTCAACACACACACACACACACACACCATTGAACTCAACACACACACACACCATTAAACTCAACACACACACACACACCATTAAACTCAACACACACACAACATCATTAAACTCAATGCACACAAACACACATTAAACTCCACACACACACACACACAAACATTAAACACACACACACACATTCAACACACACACAAACACACATATACACAAACACACACACAACATCATTAAACTCAACACACAAACACAACATCATTAAACTCAACACACACAACATCATTAAACTCAACACACACAACGTCATTAAACTCAACACACACAACATCATTAAACTCAACACACACACACACCATTAAACTCAACACACACACACCATTAAACTCAACACACACCATTAAACTCAACACACACACACACACACACACACACCATTAAACTCAACACACACACACACCATTAAACTCAACACACACACACACACACACACACACACCATTAAACTCAACACACACACACACATCATTAAACTCAACACACACACAACATCATTAAACTCAACACACACACCTTCATTAAACTCAACACACTCACACACACTACATCATTAAACTCAACACACACACACCATCATTAAACTCAACACACACACACCTTCATTAAACTCAACACACACACACCTTCATTAAACTCAACACACACACACCTTCATTAAACTCAACACACACACACATACACTACATCATTAAACTCAACACACACATACACACAACATTAAACTCAACACACACACACACAACATTAAACTCAACACACACACACACACACACACATCATTAAACTCAACACACACACACACACACACATCATTAAACTCAACACACACACACACACACACACATCATTAAACTCAACACACACACACACACACATCATTAAACTCAACACACACACACACAAACACATCATTAAACTCAACATACACACACACACACACATCATCTTCATCATTAAACTCAACACACACACACACACACATCATTAAACTCAACACACACACCCATCATTAAACTCAACACACACACACACACCATCATTAAACTCAACACACACACACACACACACACATCATTAAACTCAACACACACACACACACACATCATTAAACTCAACACACACACACACACACACAACATCATTAAACTCAACACACACACACACACACAACATCATTAAACTCAACACACACACACACACATCATTAAACTCAACACACACACACACACACCATCATTAAACTCAACACACACATTAACACACACAGACACACCACATCATTAAACTCAACACACATATTAACACACACACACACACATCATTAAACTCAACACACACATTAACACACACACACACAACATCATTAAACTCAACACACATATTAACACACACACACACACCACATCATTAAACTCAACACACATATTAACACACACACACACACATCATTAAACTCAACACACACATTAACACACACACACACAACATCATTAAACTCAACACACACATTAACACACACACACCATCATTAAACTCAACACACACATTAACACACACACACCATGATTAAACTCAACACTTACATTAACACACACACACACACACATCATTAAACTTAACACACACACACAACATCATTAAACTCAACACACATATTAACACACACACACACACACAAACAAACACACACACACCATCATTAAACTCAACACACATTAACACACACACACACACACAACATCATTAATCTCAACGCACACATTAACACACACACACACTATTAAACTCAACACACACACACACACACATCATTAAACTCAACACACACACACACACCATCATTAAACTCAACACACACACACACATCATTAAACTCAACACACACACACACACACATCATTAAACTCAACACACACACACACAACATCATTAAACTCAACACACACACACACACACAACATCATTAAACTCAACACACACACACACACACACATCATTAAACTCAACACACACACACACACACACACCATCATTAAACTCAACACACACATTAACACACACAGACACACCATCATTAACACACACACACACCACATCATTAAACTCAACACACATATTAACACACACACACACACACAACATCATTAAACTCAACACACATTAACACACACACACACATCATTAAACTCAACACACACATTAACACACACACATCATTAAACTCAACACAGACACACACACCATCATTAAACTTAACACACACATTAACACACACACACACACACCACATCATTAAACTCAACACACACATCATCATTAAACTCAACACATACATTAACACACACACACACACACATCATTAAACTCAACACACACACACAACATCATTAAACTCAACACACATTAACACACACACACACACAACATCATTAATCTCAACGCACACATTAACACACACACACACACTATTAAACTCAACACACACACACACACACATCATTAAACTCAACACACACACACACACACATCATCATTAAACTCAACACACACACACACATCATTAAACTCAACACACACACACACACACACACACACAACATCATTAAACTCAACACACACACACACACACACACCATCATTAAACTCAACACACACACACACACACAAACACATACACACACATCATTAAACTCAACACACACATTGACACACACACACACACACACACACATCGTTAAACTCAACACACACACACACACACAGACACATTAACACACACATCATTAAACTCAACACAGACACACACACCATCATTAAACTCAACACATATTAACACACACACATCATTAAACTCAACACACACATTAACACACACACACAACATCATTAAACTCAACACACACATTAACACACACACAACATCATTAAACTCAACACACACATTAACACACACACAACATCATTAAACTCAACACACACATTAACACACACACAACATCATTAGACTCAACACACACATTAACACACACACACACACAAACAAACACACACACTCACCATCATTAAACTCAACACACACATTAACACACACATCATTAAACTCAACACACACATTAACACACAACATCATTAAACTCAACACACATATTAACACACACACACATCATTAAACTCAACACACACACACACACACACACAACATCATTAAACTCAACACACACACACCTTCATTAAACTCAACACACACACACATACACTACATCATTAAACTCAACACACACACACACACACAAACAAACACACACACACCATCATTAAACTCAACACACATTAACACACACACACACAACATCATTAATCTCAACGCACACATTAACACACACACACACACACTATTAAACTCAACACACACACACACACACACATCATTAAACTCAACACACACACACACACACACATCATCATCAAACTCAACACACACACACACACACACATCATTAAACTCAACACACACACACACACACACACACACACACAACATCATTAAACTCAACACACACACACACCATCATTAAACTCAACACACACACACACAAACACATACACACACATCATTAAACTCAACACACATATTAACACACACACACACATCATTAAACTCAACACACACACACACACACGGACACATTAACACACACATCATTAAACTCAACACAGACACACACACCATCATTAAACTCAACACATATTAACACACACACATCATTAAACTCAACACACACATTAACACACACACACAACATCATTAAACTCAACACACACATTAACACACACACACAACATCATTAAACTCAACACACACATTAAAACACACACAACATCATTAAACTCAACACACACATTAACACACACACACAAACAAAGACACACACACACACACACACACTCACCATCATTAAACTCAACACACACATTAACAAACACATCATTAAACTCAACACACACATTAACACACAACATCATTAAACTCAACACACATATTAACACACACACACACACACACACACACATCATTAAACTCAACACACACACACACACACACACACACACACAACATCATTAAACTCAACACACACACACCTTCATTAAACTCAACACACACACACATACACTACATCATTAAACTCAACACACACATACACACAACATTAAACTCAACACACACACACACACATCATTAAACTCAACACACACACACACACAACATCATTAAACTCAACACACACACACACACCACATCATTAAACTCAACACACACACACACACACACAACATCATTAAACTCAACACACACATTAATACACACAGACACACCATCATTAACACACACACACACCACATCATTAAACTCAACACACATATTAACACAAACACACACACACACACATCATTAAACTCAACACACACATTAACACACACACACACAACATCATTAAACTCAACACACACATCAACACACACACAACATCATTAAACTCAACACACACATTAACACACACACACCATCATTAAACTCAACACATACATTAACACACACACACACACACACACACATCATTAAACTCAACACACACACACACATCATCAAACTCAACACACACACACAACATCATTAAACTCAACACACATATTAACACACACACACACACAAACAAACACACACACCATCATTAAACTCAACACACATTAACACACACACACACACACACACAACATCATTAATCTCAACGCACACATTAACACACACACACACTATTAAACTCAACACACACACACACACACACACACACCATCATTAAACTCAACACACACACACACACACACCATCATTAAACTCAACACACACACACACAAAAACATACACACACATCTTTAACTCAACACACACATTAACACACACATAAACACACACACACATCATTAAACTCAACACACACACACACACACACACCATTAAACTCAACACACACACACACACAACATCATTAAACTCAACACACACACACACACAACATCATTAAACTCAACACACACACACATATCATTAAACTCAACACACGCACACACATCATTAAACTCAACACACACACACACACCATCATTAAACTCAACACACACACACACACACACACATCATTAAACTCAACACACACACACACACATCATTAAACTCAACACACACACACACCATTAAACTCAACACACACACACACATCATTAAACTCAACACACACATACACACACCATCATTAAACTCAACATACACACACACACACCATCATTAAACTCAACACACACACACACACACCATCATTAAACTCAACACACACACACACACATCATTAAACTCAACACACACACACACACACATCATTAAACTCAACACACACACACACACACCATCATTAAACTCAACACACACACACAAACACATACACACACATCATTAAACTCAACACACACACACACACACCATCATCATTAAACTCAACACACACACACACACACACACATCATTAAACTCAACACACACACACACACCCATCATTAAACTCAACACACACACACACACACCATCATTAAACTCAACACACACACACACAAACACACACCAATCATCATCATTAAACTCAACACACACACACACACACACACATCATTAAACTCAACACACACCACACACACACCCCCATCATTAAACTCAACACACACACACACACCATCATTAAACTCAACACACACACACACAAACACATACACACACATCATTAAACTCAACACACACATTAACACACACACACACACATCATTAAACTCAACACACACACACCATCATTAAACTCAACACACACACACACAAACACATACACACACATCTTTAACTCAACACACACATTAACACACACATAAACTCACACACACATCATTAAACTCAACACACACATACACACACACCATCATTAAACTCAACATCACACACACACACATCACCATCATTATAACTCTACACACACACACACACACACACACACACACCATCATTAAACTCTACACACACACAACACACACACCATCATTAACTCAACACACACTCACACATCATTAACTCAACACCCACACACACACACACACACATCATTAAACTCAACACACACACTCACACACAGGCCAGCATTAAACATCAGACACACTCACACAAACACATACACACACATCATTAAACTCAACACACACACACACACACCATCATCATTAAACTCAACACACACACACACACCATTAAACTCAACACACACACACACAACATCATTAAACTCAACACACGCACACACATCATTAAACTCAACACACACACACACACACACCATCATTAAACTCAACACACACACACACACACACACATCATTAAACTCAACACACACACACACACACACACACACACATCATTAAACTCAACACACACACCATTAAACTCAACACACACACACATCATTAAACTCAACACACACACACACACACACACCATCATTAAACTCAACACACACACACACACACACCATCATTAAACTCAACACACACACACACACACCATCATTAAACTCAACACACACACACACATCATTAAACTCAACACACACACACACACACACATCATTAAACTCAACACACACACACACACACCATCATTAAACTCAACACACACACACAAACACATACACACACATCATTAAACTCAACACACACACACACACACACACCATCATCATTAAACTCAACACACACACACACACACACATCATTAAACTCAACACACACACACACACCCATCATTAAACTCAACACACACACACACACACCATCATTAAACTCAACACACACACACACAAACACACACATCATCATCATTAAACTCAACACACACACACACACACACACATCATTAAACTCAACACACACACACACCCATCATTAAACTCAACACACACACACACACCATCATTAAACTCAACACACACACACACAAACACATACACACACATCATTAAACTCAACACACACATTAACACACACACACACACACACACACACACATCATTAAACTCAACACACACACAACATCATTAAACTCAACACACACATTAACACACACACACAAACAAACACACACACACACACACACACACTCACCATCATTAAACTCAACACACACATTAACAAACACATCATTAAACTCAACACACACATTAACACACAACATCATTAAACTCAACACACATATTAACACACACACACACACACACACACACATCATTAAACTCAACACACACACACACACACACACACACAACATCATTAAACTCAACACACACACACCTTCATTAAACTCAACACACACACACATACACTACATCATTAAACTCAACACACACATACACACAACATTAAACTCAACACACACACACACACACACACATCATTAAACTCAACACACACACACACACACACACACAACATCATTAAACTCAACACACAAACACAACATCATTAAACTCAACACGCACACACACACATCATTAAACTCAACACACACACATCATTAAAATCAACACAAACACACACACATCATCATCATTAAACTCAACACACACACACACACATCATTAAACTCAACACACACACACACACACACATCATTAAACTCAACACACACACACACCATCATTAAACTCAACACACACACACAAACACATACACACACATCATTAAACTCAACACACACACACACACACACACACACACAATCATCATTAAACTCAACACACACACACACACACACACACACATCATTAAACTCAACACACACACACACACCCATCATTAAACTCAACACACACACACACACACCATCATTAAACTCAACACACACACACACAAACACACACATCATCATCATTAAACTCAACACACACACACACACACACACACACACATCATTAAACTCAACACACACACACACACCCATCATTAAACTCAACACACACACACACACACCATCATTAAACTCAACACACACACACACAAACACATACACACACATCATTAAACTCAACACACACATTAACACACACACACACACACACATCATTAAACTCAACACACACACACACACATCATTAAACTCAACACACACACACACACACACACACACACACACACACACCATTAAACTCAACACACACACACACAACATCATTAAACTCAACACACACACACACACACACACACAACATCATTAAACTCAACACACACACATCATTAAACTCAACACACACACACACACACACCATCATTAAACTCAACACACACATTAATACACACAGACACACCATCATTAACACACACACACACCACATCATTAAACTCAACACACATATTAAAACACACACACACACACACATATCATTAAACTCAACACACACATTAACACACACACACACACAACATCATTAAACTCAACACACACATCAACACACACACAACATCATTAAACTCAACACACACATTAACACACACACACCATCATTAAACTCAACACACACATTAACACACACACACCATCATTAAACTCAACACATACATTAACACACACACACACACACACACATCATTAAACTCAACACACACATCATTAAACTCAACACACACACACAACATCATTAAACTCAACACACACACACACACACAACATCATTAAACTCAACACACACACATCATTAAACTCAACACACACACACACACACACACCATCATTAAACTCAACACACACATTAATACACACAGACACACAAACAAACACACACACCATCATTAAACTCAACACACATTAACACACACACACACACACACAACATCATTAATCTCAACGCACACATTAACACACACACACACACTATTAAACTCAACACACACACACACACACACACACATCATTGAACTCAACACACACACACAACATCATTAAACTCAACACACACACACACACACACACACACCATCATTAAACTCAACACACACACACACAAATCTTTAACTCAACACACACATTAACACACACATAAACACACACACACACATCATTAAACTCAACACACACACACACACACACACCATTAAACTCAACACACACACACACACACAACATCATTAAACTCAACACACACACACACATCATTAAACTCAACACACGCACACACACCATCATTAAACTCAACACAC
>CM038707.1:51473358-51515858 GCA_021613375.1 Megaleporinus macrocephalus | reverse complement strand
ACTAGAATATGAAATGTGTGATCTGGTCTATATTAGAATACGAAATGACTGATCTGGTCTATATTAGAATATGAAATGTCTGATCTGGTCTATATTAGAATATGAAATGTCTGATCTGGTCTATATTAGAATATGAAATGACTGATCTGGCCTATATTAGAATATGAATTGTATGATCTGGTCTATATTAGAATACGAAATGTCTGATCTGGTCTATATTAGAATATGAAATGTGTGATCTGGTCTATATTAGAATATGAAATGTCTGATCTGGTCTATATTAGAATATGAAATGACTGATCTGGTCTATATTAGAATATGAATTGTATGATCTGGTCTATATTAGAATACGAAATGTCTGATCTGGTCTATATTAGAATATGAAATGTCTGATCAGGTCTATATTAGAATATGAATTGTATGATCTGGTCTATATTAGAATACAAAATGTCTGATCTGGTCTATATTAGAATATGAAATGTGTGATCTGGTCTATATTAGAATATGAAATGACTGATCTGGTCTATATTAGAATATGAATTGTATGATCTGGTCTATATTAGAATACAAAATGACTGGTCTGGTCTATATTAGAATATGAAATGACTGATCTGGTCTATATTAGAATATGAATTGTATGATCTGGTCTATATTAGAATACAAAATGACTGGTCTGGTCTATATTAGAATATGAAATGACTGATCTGGTCTATATTAGAATACAAAATGACTGGTCTGGTCTATATTAGAATATGAAATGTCTGATCTGGTCTATATTAGAATATGAAATGACTGATCTGGTCTATATTAGAATATGAATTGTATGATCTGGTCTATATTAGAATACAAAATGTCTGATCTGGTCTATATTAGAATATGAAATGTGTGATCTGGTCTATATTAGAATATGAAATGTCTGATCTGGTCTATATTAGAATATGAAATGACTGATCTGGTCTATATTAGAATATGAAATGACTGATCTGGTCTATATTAGAATATGAAATGTGTGATCTGGTCTATATTAGAATATGAAATGACTGATCTGGTCTATATTAGAATATGAAATGACTGATCTGGTCTATATTAGAATATGAAATGACTGATCTGGTCTATATTAGAATATGAAATGTGTGATCTGGTCTATATTAGAATATGAAATGACTGGTCTGGTCTATATTAGAATATGAAATGTGTGATCTGGTCTATATTAGAATATGAAATGTGTGATCTGGTCTATATTAGAATATGAAATGTGTGATCTGGTCTATATTAGAATATGAAATGACTGATCTGGTCTATATTAGAATATGAAATGTGTGATCTGGTCTATATTAGAATATGAAATGACTGGTCTGGTCTATATTAGAATATGAAATGTGTGATCTGGTCTATATTAGAATATGAAATGACTGATCTGGTCTATATCAGAATATGAAATGTCTGATCTGGTCTATAGACTGAGGTATGGAGGTGACTGTACGTACGGTTCCAGTAAACGGGGTAAGACTCCTTCTCCTTCACGTCCACCTCGTACAGCCCCCCTCGGACACACACCGCCTCCACGCCCACGCTGATCGCGTCCACGTCGATCCCCTCCGCTGGCCCCGCCACATCTTTGCCGACCACGGCCTCCTTCTGCGCCTCCGCCCCCTCTGGCTCCGCCCCCAGCTCCTCCCACTCCTCCTGCTCGGCGCCTCTGGTCGGGTTCAGCTCGCACAGTTTCCTGTAGGCCACCTCGATCTTCAGAGAGTCGTGACCCACGAAGGGCTTCCAGGTGCGCTTGTCCTCCTTATAAAACCAGCGCACCTCCTCGGGGCCCAGCTCCGTCACCACCTCCCCGCCGCGGTGCCTGGAGCTTCCCGCCCGGCTGCGTCTGGTGCCGTAGTCCACCAGGTCCAGGTAATCCGAGCCCGGTTCTGAGCCTTGATAACCCGGGTCAGCATCCTGGAGCAGGAGTGGACAACGTTACCACATCAGCACTTCCACAACAAGTTCACGTACCATCAAACAGCAGACCGGCATCAAAACGATCAACAGATCTGATCAATAAATCTGATCAATAATTTAAATCCACATCTGATTCAACAAACTTAGAGTCGAGTGTTGAGGTACCACTGGGTTACTGCTTCTACACCTGCACACTAATCACTGTTCTACTTCTCCTGATGAAGATCCAGCATCTAGTCCAAATTCAGAAACGGGACTATTTGAACCTCACAGCGTCCTGCATGTATCCCTCCACCATGAATGGAGTTTAAGACTGAGATCTTCTCTAAACTATCATAAACAGCGTCTCAGAATCAGACAGTGTATTTATAACATCTCCTGTAAGAACTTTCTGTGAGGAGCTTTTAGAGGTGGACGTCTGGTTCCATTCACCTCCACTGTGAACAGATCTGACTGTATCTAGAACCACTGTGAACAGATCTGACTGTATCTAGAACCACTGTGAACAGATCTGACTGTATCTAGAACCACTGTGAACACCTCGTTCACACAGAACCCACTCTGAACGACTCTGTTTACAGATTAACTGCTGAATTGTGCAAATTTAAAACATAGGTGGAATTCCCCTTTAAGTTTTTCTGTGTTCCTATTGGTTCACAGCTGTTATCTCTACAGAAATCCTATACGAATCTTCTAGGGTTAACAGTCTGGGTTAAGGGTCATTCTCAGCACTGCAGTGACACTGATCCACTCACACCAGCACAACACACTCTAACCCACCACGTCAGTGTCACTGCAGTGCTGAGAATGACCCACCTCCCTAATAGTATCTGCTCTGTGGTGGTCCTGTGGTGGTCCTGATCATTAAAGAACAGAGTAATAAAGTATACAGTGGAGGTCCTGTATGGTCAGTGGAGGTCCTGTATGGTCAGTGGAGCTCCTGTATGGTCAGTGGAGGTCCTGTATGGTCAGTGGAGGTCCTGTATGGTCAGTGGAGGTCCTGTATGGTCAGTGGAGGTCCTGTATTGTCAGTGGAGCTCCTGTATGGTCAGTGGAGGTCCTGTATTGTCAGTGGAGCTCCTGTATTGTCAGTGGAGCTCCTGTATTGTCAGTGGAGGTCCTGTATGGTCAGTGGAGCTCCTGTATGGTCAGTGGAGCTCCTGTATTGTCAGTGGAGCTCCTGTATGGTCAGTGGAGGTCCTGTATGGTCAGTGGAGCTCCTGTATTGTCAGTGGAGCTCCTGTATGGTCAGTGGAGCTCCTGTATGGTCAGTGGAGCTCCTGTATGGTCAGTGGAGGTCCTGTATGGTCAGTGGAGCTCCTGTATTGTCAGTGGAGCTCCTGTATGGTCAGTGGAGCTCCTGTATGGTCAGTGGAGGTCCTGTATGGTCAGTGGAGCTCCTGTATGGTCAGTGGAGCTCCTGTATGGTCAGTGGAGGTCCTGTATGGTCAGTGGAAGTCCTGTATGGTCAGTGGAGGTGGTCTGAGTATATTAGTAGGTTATGTGTACAGTGGTCAGTGAGGATGTGGTGATGAGGAGAAATAAGGAGGTGCGTGTCTCTGACTGGTTGTAGATTATGCTGCAGTGTGATCCCCTCCCCCTCCTCCCCCTCCTCCCCCCTACCTGGTAGTCTGGACTGGCGGTCTGGAAATCTGGATTGGGGGTCTGGAAGTCTGGATTGGGGGTCTGGAAGTCTGGATTGGGGGTCTGGTAATGCTGGTATGAATCCCCCATGAGGCCCAGCAGCAGTCCGTCCTGCAGCTCCACATGGTTCCCCCAGCCGGCCCTGCCTCCACCCGGCTGCTCCTCCTGCACACACGGCTCGTTAATCCCGCTCATCCGCTCCTGCGTGCGGCGGCGGCGGCGGAGCTGGTTACGGCTGTGTTCGGCTGTGAGGGCGGATCCGCTTCAGCCACCCAGTCCGAGCTGCATCCGCTCCATCTGCCCGTCCAGCACCGCCAAAGCAGCCCTACACAAACAGCACCGTCAGCTACCGGAGCTTCATCACCCCGTATCCGCCCGAGCGCTCCTCCCCTCTCTCCCTCTCTCTCTCTCTCTCTCTCTCTCCCCTCTCTCTCTCTCTCTCTCTCTCTCTCTCTCTGTATCTCTCTCTCTCTCTCTCTCTGTATCTCTCTCTCTCTCTCTCTCTCTCTCTCTCTCTCTCTCTCTCTCTCTGTATCTCTCTCTCTCTCTCTCTCTGTATCTCTCTCTATCTCTCTCACACTCTCTCTCTCTCTTTCTCTGTATCTCTCTCTCTCTCTCTCTCTCTCTCTCTCTCTCTCTCTCTCACTCTCTCTATCTCTCTCACACTCTCTCTCTCTCTCTTTCTCTCTCTCTCTCTTTCTCTCTCTCTCTCTCTCTCTCTCTCTCTCTCTCTCTCTCTGTATCTCTCTCTCTCTCTCTGTATCTCTCTCTTTCTCTCTCACTCTCTTTTTACGAATTGCGTTTCTGGAGCTCGGTGTGAGCCGGTCGGGCCGCCGTAGTGACGGAGCGGAAGTGGGAGTGTTATGGTGGAGTGTTGTGACAGTGCGGAGGTGATTTCTCTGTTTCTGGTGAAACTTCACTCCGCTCTGACCGCCAGCCGGACACTCTGGACTCGGTTCTGGTCGGTCTCTGAGCGGGCTGGACTCGGTTCTGGTGGGTCTCTGAGCGGGCTGGACTCGGTTCTGGTGGGTCTCTGAGCGGGCTGGACTCGGTTCTGGTGGGTCTCTGAGCGGGCTGGACTCGGTTCTGGTCGGTCTCTGAGCGGGCTGGACTCGGTTCTGGTGGGTCTCTGAGCGGGCTGGACTCGGTTCTGGTCGCTCTCTGAGCGGGCTGGACTCGGTTCTGGTCGGTCTCTGAGCGGGCTGGACTCGGTTCTGGTCGCTCTCTGAGCGGGCTGGACTCGGTTCTGGTGGGTCTCTGAGCGGGCTGGACTCGGTTCTGGTCGCTCTCTGAGCGGGCTGGACTCGGTTCTGGTGGGTCTCTGAGCGGGCTGGACTCGGTTCTGGTCGCTCTCTGAGCGGGCTGGACTCGGTTCTGGTGGGTCTCTGAGCGGGCTGGACTCGGTTCTGGTGGGTCTCTGAGCGGGCTGGACTCGGTTCTGGTCGCTCTCTGAGCGGGCTGGACTCGGTTCTGGTGGGTCTCTGAGCGGGCTGGACTCGGTTCTGTTGGGTCTCTGAGCGGGCTGGACTCGGTTCTGGTCGCTCTCTGAGCGGGCTGGACTCGGTTCTGGTCGCTCTCTGAGCGGGCTGGACTCGGTTCTGGTGGGTCTCTGAGCGGGCTGGACTCGGTTCTGGTCGGGATGGCTGCGGAGTTTCTGGTGAAGCTGTATGAATACTCTCCGGTTTTCTACATCAGCGTCATCTCTGTCTGTTTCATCATCACCGCAGCGGCAGTGCTGGGCTGGTAATGACTATTATTAATAACTAATAATAACTAATTATAATAATAATAACTAACAATAATAATAATAATAATAATAATTGGGTCAGCTGTGGGTCAGTGAGCGGGTGAGCAGTGTTCGGTCTGTTACGGTCTGTTAATGTGGGGGTCTCAGTGCTGGTCTGTGGTACTTAGTGGTTCCCCCTGTAGAACCAGAGCTCTGAGGTTCTAGCAGTACTCAGCCCGTGTGTCCGTCTCCAGGTTTGGGTTTGATGTTCCGGTGATCCTGCGCAGCTCTGATGAAGTGGACTCGGTGCCCCCCGTCCCGGAGAGGAGGATGGTGCAGGTGACCAACCCCTTCGCTCTGGAGATGGGCTCCACCGCGGGCACAGTGGCGGGTAAGAGGGCTGGGGGTGGGTGAGAGGGCTGGGGGTGGGTGAGAGGGCTGGGGGTGGGTGAGAGGGCTGGGGGTGGTTGAGAGGGCTGGGGGTGGGTGAGAGGGCTGGGGGTGGTTGAGAGGGCTGGGGGTGGGTGAGAGGGCTGGGGGTGGGTGAGAGGGCTGGTGTGGGTGAGAGGGCTGGTGTGGGTGAGAGGGATGGGGGTGGGTGAGAGGGATGGGGTGGGTGAGGGGGTATTTAAGAAGATGGGTGAATGGAGTTTAAGACTGAGATCTTCTCTAAACTATCATAAACAGCGTCTCAGAATCAGACAGTGTATTTATAACATCTACTGTAAGAACTTTCTGTGAGGAGCTTTTAGAGGTGGACGTCTGGTTCCATTCACCTCCACTGTAAACAGATCTGACTGTATCTAGAACAGCTTTTAGAGGAGGACGTCTGGTTCCATTCACCACCACTGTGAACAGATCTGACTGTATCTAGAACAGCTTTTAGAGGTGGATGTCTGGTTCCATTCACCTCCACTGTGAACAGATCTGACTGTATCTAGAACAGCTTTTAGAGGTGGACGTCTGGTTCCATTCACCTCCACTGTGAACAGATCTGACTGTATCTAGAACAGCTTTTAGAGGTGGATGTCTGGTTCCATTCACCTCCACTGTGAACAGATCTGACTGTATCTAGAACAGCTTTTAGAGGTGGACGCCTGGTTCCATTCACCACCACTGTGAACAGATCTGACTGTATCTAGAACAGCTTTTAGAGGTGGACGTCTGGTTCCATTCACCTCCACTGTGAACAGATCTGACTGTATCTAGAACAGCTTTTAGAGGTGGACGTCTGGTTCCATTCACCTCCACTGTGAACAGATCTGACTGTATCTAGAACAGCTTTTAGAGGTGGACGTCTGGTTGCATTCACCACCGCTGTGAACAGATCTGACTGTATCTAGAACAGCTTTTAGATGTGGACGTCTGGTTCCATTCACCACCACTGTGAACAGATCTGACTGTATCTAGAACCACTGTGAACAGATCTGACTGTATCTAGAACAGCTTTTAGAGGTGGACGTCTGGTTCCATTCACCTCCACTGTGAACAGATCTGACAGTATCTAGAACAGCTTTTAGAGGTGGACGTCTGGTTCCATTCACCACCACTGTGAACAGATCTGACTGTATCTAGAACAGCTTTTAGAGGTGGACGTCTGGTTCCATTCACCTCCACTGTGAACAGATCTGACTGTATCTAGAACAGCTTTTAGAGGTGGACGTCTGGTTCCATTCACCTCCACTGTGAACAGATCTGACTGTATCCAGAACAGCTTTTAGAGGTGGACGTCTGGTTCCATTCACCTCCACTGTGAACAGATCTGACTGTATCCAGAACAGCTTTTAGAGGTGGACGTCTGGTTCCATTCACCTCCACTGTGAACAGATCTGACTGTATCTAGAACAGCTTTTAGAGGTGGACGTCTGTTTCCATTCACCTCCACTGTGAACAGATCTGACTGTGTCTAGAACAGCTTTTAGAGGTGGACGTCTGTTTCCATTCACCTCCACTGTGAACAGATCGTACTGTGTCTAGAACAGCTTTTAGAGGTGGACGTCTGGTTCCATTCACCTCCACTGTGAACAGATCGTACTGTGTCTAGAACAGCTTTTAGAGTAGGACGTCTGGTTCCATTCACCACCACTGTGAACAGATCTGACTGTATCTAGAACAGCTTTTAGAGGTGGACGTCTGGTTACCTTCACCTCCACTGTGAACAGATCTGACTGTATCCAGAACAGCTTTTAGAGGTGGACGTCTGGTTCCATTCACCTCCACTGTGAACAGATCTGACTGTATCTAGAACAGCTTTTAGAGGTGGACGTCTGGTTCCATTCACCTCCACTGTGAACAGATCTGACTGTATCCAGAACAGCTTTTAGAGGTGGACGTCTGGTTCCATTCACCACCACTGTGAACAGATCTGACTGTATCTAGAACCACTGTGAACAGATCTGACTGTATCTAGAACAGCTTTTAGAGGTGGACGTCTGGTTCCATTCACCTCCACTGTGAACAGATCTGACTGTATCTAGAACAGCTTTTAGAGGTGGACGTCTGGTTCCATTCACCACCACTGTGAACAGATCTGACTGTATCTAGAACAGCTTTTAGAGGTGGACGTCTGGTTCCATTCACCTCCACTGTGAACAGATCTGACTGTATCTAGAACAGCTTTTAGAGGTGGACGTCTGGTTCCATTCACCTCCACTGTGAACAGATCTGACTGTATCCAGAACAGCTTTTAGAGGTGGACGTCTGGTTCCATTCACCTCCACTGTGAACAGATCTGACTGTATCCAGAACAGCTTTTAGAGGTGGACGTCTGGTTCCATTCACCTCCACTGTGAACAGATCTGACTGTATCTAGAACAGCTTTTAGAGGTGGACGTCTGTTTCCATTCACCTCCACTGTGAACAGATCTGACTGTGTCTAGAACAGCTTTTAGAGGTGGACGTCTGGTTACCTTCACCTCCACTGTGAACAGATCTGACTGTATCCAGAACAGCTTTTAGAGGTGGACGTCTGGTTCCATTCACCTCCACTGTGAACAGATCTGACTGTATCTAGAACAGCTTTTAGAGGTGGACGTCTGGTTCCATTCACCTCCACTGTGAACAGATCTGACTGTATCCAGAACAGCTTTTAGAGGTGGACGTCTGGTTCCATTCACCTCCACTGTGAACAGATTTGACTGTATCTAGAACAGCTTTTAGAGGTGGACGTCTGGTTCCATTCACCTCCACTGTGAACAGATCTGACTGTATCCAGAACAGCTTTTAGAGGTGGACGTCTGGTTCCATTCACCTCCACTGTGAACAGATCTGACTGTATCTAGAACAACTTTTAGAGGTGGATGTCTGGTTCCTTTCACCACCACTGTGAACAGATCTGACTGTATCTAGAACAGCTTTTAGAGGTGGACGTCTGGTTCCATTCACCTCCACTGTGAACAGATCTGACTGTATCTAGAACAACTTTTAGAGGTGGATGTCTGGTTCCTTTCACCACCACTGTGAACAGATCTGACTGTATCTAGAACAGCTTTTAGAGGTGTCTCCGTGCTCGTAGGTGGGGTGCGCTTGCGGCCGTGCTGTCTGGAGGACTGTGTGCTGAGCTGTTTTTGGGGATGTGGAGTTCAGGCTCTTCAGGCGGCGCTGCAGAAACACCAGCAGGGGCCCAGACTGTCCACGCCGCGCTCGCTCCAGGAGGCCCTGCAGTTCCACTACCTCCACTATCAGAGCTTCCCGTATCCTTTCAGACTGTACCGGTACACGGACCCCCAGACCAGTCACCAGCGGAGCAGCCAATCAGAAACACAGCTCATTTACATATGTCACTGTCAGAGGAGCAGTAGGAGAACAGCCGGTGTTGGTGTTTAATGTAATTGTTTGAGTGAGATACTCCACACAGTCCCACCTTAACTCCACCCAGCGTGCGGAGGGAGGAGCGGCAGGAGGTCCTCACGGAGCTCCCGGCGGATGTGGGGGTGCTGGATTTCGGGCCCCTCCCGCGGGACCGCTATCCTTTAGTAGCTGTTTTAACTTTAGCTGATGCTGCGCTCAGACACTCCTACAGTATAGTGAGTACATTCACCATAAACACCCCACATACATATTTATAAAGATCATACACAGCAAATCATTTACTCTCAACTAGACTCTGGTAGAAGCTGGCCAGATAAGGCTGTTGCTACGGTATCCCAGGTAGTTACTAAGGCAATGCTACGCAGTAATGGTATCCCAAGTGGTTGCTAAGGTCACGCTAGGCTGTTGCTATGGTATCTAAAGAGGAGGCTTCGATATTGTTAATGTTGATATGGAATCTCAAATAGTTGCTAAGGTGTTGCTAGGCAGTGGGTGTGGCATCAGAGGTGGTTGCTAAGGCAATGCTACACAGTAATGGTATCTCAAGTGGTTGGATAGGTCCTTCTAGGCTGTTGCTATGGTATCTAGAGAGGACGCTATGGTATTGTTAGGCTGTTGCCATGGTATCTAAAGAGAAGGCTACAGTATTGTTAGGCTGTTGATATGGAAACCTAAGTGGTTGCTAAGGTGATGCTAGGCTGTTGCTATGGTATCTAAAGAGTATGCTAGGGTATCCTTCGGCTGTTAATATGGAATCCCAAGTGGTTGCTAAGCTGTTGCTAGGCAGTTGGTGTTGTATCCTAGGTGATTGCTAGGTTGTTGCTAGGCAGTTGGTGAGGTATCCTAGGTAGTTTCTAAGGTGTTGCTATGCAGCTCCTGTGGTATTCCATGTGGTTGCTGAAGTGTTGCTAGGCAGTTATGGCATTCCATGTGGTTGGTAATGCGTTCCTAGGCAGTTTGTGTGGTATCTCAGATGGTTGTTAAGGTGTTTAAGGTGAGTGATTTACAGTAACTGTATAGTTATATAGATATTATTATCCAATCACAGCTCCTGTCTGACTCTGCAGGTCTCCAGCGTTACGGTGCTCCACGTTCCTGATGATACCTACAGACTGTCTGCCAGGATTCTGTTCCAGTATCTGCTCACCGCTCAGGGCAGCATGTACGATTTAAAGGTGAAACCAGACCTCCTACACCTCCAATCATCTCACACCTCCAATCATCTCACACCTCCAATCATCTCACACCTCCAATCATCTCACACCTCCAATCATCTCACACCTCCAATCATCTCACACCTCCAATCATCTCACACCTCCAATCATCTCACATCTCCAATCAGCTCACACCTCCAATCATCTCACAGCTCCAATCATCTCACACCTCCAATCATCTCACAGCTCCATCTCACACCTCCAATCATCTCACAGCTCCAATCATCTCACAGCTCCAATCATCTCACACCTCCAATCATCTCACACCTCCAATCATCTCACACCTCCAATCATCTCACACCTTCAATCATCTCACACCTCCAATCATCTCACACCTCCAATTATCTCACACCTCCAATCATCTCACACCTTCAATCATCTCACACCTCCAATCATCTCACATCTCCAATCATCTCACACCTCCAATCATCTCACATCTCCAATCAGCTCACACCTTCAATCATCTCACACCTTTAATCATCTCACACCTCCAATCATCTCACACCTCCAATCATCTCACACCTCCAATCATCTCACAGCTCAATCATCTCACACCTCCAATCATCTCACACCTCCAATCATCTCACAGCTCCAATCATCTCACACCTCCAATCATCTCACACCTCCAATCATCTCACACCTCAATCATCTCACAGCTCCAATCATCTCACAGCTCCAATCATCTCACACCTCCAATCATCTCACACCTCCAATCATCTCACAGCTCCAATCATCTCACACCTCCAATCATCTCACATCTCCAATCATCTCACATCTCCAATCATCTCACACCTCCAATCATCTCACAGCTCAATCATCTCACAGCTCAATCATCTCACAGCTCCAATCATCTCACATCTCCAATCATCTCACATCTCCAATCAGCTCACACCTCCAATCATCTCACACCTCCAATCATCTCACACCTCCAATCATCTCACACCTCCAATCATCTCACACCTCCAATCATCTCACATCTCCAATCAGCTCACACCTCCAATCATCTCACAGCTCCAATCATCTCACACCTCCAATCAGCTCACACCTCCAATCAGCTCACACCTCCAATCATCTCACACCTCCAATCATCTCACAGCTCCAATCATCTCACATCTCCAATCAGCTCACACCTCCAATCATCTCACACCTTCAATCATCTCACACCTCCAATCATCTCACAGCTCAATCATCTCACAGCTCCAGTCATCTCACAGCTCCAATCATCTCACATCTCCAATCATCTCACATCTCCAATCAGCTCACACCTTCAATCATCTCACACCTCCAATCATCTCACACCTCCAATCATCTCACACCTCCAATCATCTCGCAGCTCAATCATCTCGCACCTCCATCATCTCACACCTCCAATCATCTCACAGCTCCAATCATCTCACAGCTCCAATCATCTCACAGCTCCAATCATCTCACACCTCCAATCATCTCACACCTCCAATCATCTCCAAATCCCTAAATCATATAATTTAGCTAGACCCGTCTTTCCTTCTGAGCTCCAGCAGTGAAGCTACAGAGTGATCAGACTCTGGGCGTGTCCTGCTGGTTTGTAATAAGTCCCGTACAGAGGAGGAGACTGACCCCTGCTGTCTCTCCTGCAGCCTCTCTTCATGTCCACGGACGGCGGCGAGCGGACCGGACCCTCCGCCGCAGAACCTGAGCCGCAGACTAACAGAGCCGAGGTGGAGGGGGAGTCAGGAGTGGCGGGCAGAGACTGTGTTGTGTGTCAGAACGCGCCGGTGAACAGAGTGCTGTTGCCATGCCGACACACGTGTGTTTGTGACGGGTGTGTTTCGCGATTTCAGCACTGCCCCATGTGCCGGGCGTTTGTCGTGGAGTCCTTCACTCTGGCCAATCAGACGCTTAGTGAAGAGGAGGAGGCGGAGTCACTTACATCGCATACATAATCAGTTTCAGTGTTAAAGGAGCAGCAGGCAGGAGATCAAGACCCCCCCCCCCCCCCCCCCCTTCATTCCAAACACACCCAAACATAGCTGGTACGGGTAGTCTGTGGACAGTCAGCGTGCAGTCTGTGGACAGTCAGCGTGCAGTCCGTGGGCAGTCAGCGGGTAGTCAGCGGGTAGTCAGCGGGTAGTCAGCGGGCAGTCTGCGGGCAGTCAGCGTGCAGTCCGTGGGCAGTCAGCGGGTAGTCAGCGGGTAGTCAGCGGGCAGTCTGCGGGTAGTCAGCGGGCAGTCTGCGGGCAGTCAGCGGGCAGTCTGCGGGCAGTCAGTGGACAGATACTCTGAGGTATTGAGAGGGAGATTTTTAAACCTGTCCACCGTTCGTCACCTGTAATCTGCGACTATAATCCATTTATTATGTTTATTTATTTTTAGCCGTCTTTAAATAAACATTGTTCTGTTGCGGAACTGAAGGGGGCGATAGAGGACAAATCAGATCAGGATAAACCCACCTCGTCGTATCTCCACTCACTGTCCAGTTAATCAGCTCCACTGACCATAGAGTTCTACACTTATACCATAAAGGCAGTTGTGGCATCCCAAGTGGTTGCTAAGGTGTTGCTAGGCAGTTGGTGTGGTATCCCAAGTGGTTGCTACCCACCCACTGACTCTAAACACAGGACCCCCACAGAGCAGGTACTATTAGGGAGGTGGGTCATTCTTAGCACTGCAGTGACACTGACGTGGTGGTGGTGTGTTAGTTAGTGTGTGTTGTGCTCGTGTGAGTGGATCAGACACAGCAGTGCTGCTGCTGGAGTGTTTAAACACTGTGTCCACTCACTGTCCACTCTATTAGACACTGTTCTAGGTTGCTGGTCCACCTTGTAGATGTAGAGTCAGAGACAGTAGGTCCTGTCTGGTCAGTGGAGCTGGTTCAGTGGAGGAGGTTCAGTGGAGGAGGTTCAGTGGAGGAGGTGCTGAGGAGGAGGTGGTTTAATGTTATGGCTGATGAAAGCCGGTGAGCTGCTCTAACAGAAGGTGCTGTGAAGAATAGCAGGAGCTCCTCAGAGGTGTTCAGTCTGCTGTAGCTTATAGATCTTAACTTAAACAGTCAGTTAAAGGAGCGGTGTGTGTTTTTTGTGTGTGTTTTTTGTGTTTTTTTCTTGTTTTTAACGTCTGAGGGGAATTTTGTTGCACCTCGACGCGAACGCCGGCAGCTGTGTACGAACTCCAGCTGATGATGGACAGCTCTGTTATTGATCTTCAGACTCTGTATTTGTAGAAAACATTAACTTTTATTTTCGTATTTATTTTTTTTAAACATTGTAAATAGTTTAAAGTGATTAACTGTATGTACTGACGTACACGTTTGTGTATGTTGTTGTTGTTGTTGTTGTTGTTTTGCTAGTGGCTGAGGAGCGAAGAGCTGCTGCGTGTTTATGTTTAGAAGGTTGTAAATACTCACTGCAGCAAAGATTCATAAATAAACAAATCAGTAAACAGCTCTGAATAAAACTCTAATGTTTCTATGAGGTTTTTGAGGCTGAGACCTATTAAAGGGCCCATATGTGTCTTTTTTGTCTTTACTCCACAGAATTAAACCACTGTCTTTCTTGTTAATGTGCCTTTAAAACACTAACACATGTAAATGAGCTGTAGTCTGATTGGCTCTCTTGCATTGAAACTAATTTAAAGACCAGTCCAGGCTGAAACAGGTTTTTGGCCCAGTGTTTGTGGGCGGGGCTAAACTCCTGCAGGTTGAGTAGATGGTAAACGTAAGCTGGTTTTTGTGACATCATAAAGTCCCGGTAGGTATGCATGCCGCTGTGGTTTCTGCTTGTGGACGCTGGGGTGAGTAGAGAGAGTGTGAGTGTGTTTGTGTGTGTTCTCTCTGATATGGGCCCTTTAATCAGATCACCAGTTCACTCCAGAGTAAACAAGCGAGCGTGTGATTCAGTATCAAACTTTATTGAGGTGATAAAGGCAGGAACGCTGTTTCTGTACGAGAGAGATACACGCCTGTGGTATCGTTTACATGTCAGAGCCGACAACAGAGCTTTCCTACAGCTGAGCTCACAGGATGGTGGACGACGAGCAGACGATGGTCAGAGGGAGCTGCTGGCCGTCAGTTCACGAAAAAACATCATGAAAAGAAAAGTTTTCTGAAACTGAGATTAAAGAAAAGTATCACATGGTCTCTTTAACGAGAGCGAAACATCCGCCACCTGAAACCCGACGCCGGTTTTCTATACAGGCTTATAATCCAGCTTCGATTCCAGCTTCTTCGAGTCCGCCACCTTCCGGACGGCCTTCATGAAGTCCTCCTGCGTCACGTAGTCCCGGTCAGCGCGGATCGCAAACATACCTGCACAGAAGACACATCAAACGCTGAAGACAAACAAACAAACAAACAAACAAGCAAACTAACTAACTAACTAACTAACTAACACTGATTCACACTGGCTCTGTGTTTCCACTGCATTAACATACGACGTTCAATTTTTGGTGAATCACTCCTTCAAATAATCTGTCTGTAGCGTGAAGACTAGGCCAGAGGACATACACTCAGCTTTACAAAACCTAGATACAGTCAGATCTGTTCACAGTGGTTCTAGATACAGTCAGATCTGTTCACAGTGGTTCTAGATCCAGTCAGATCTGTTCACAGTGGTTCTAGATACAGTCAGATCTGTTCACAGTGGAGGTGAATGGAACCAGACGTCCACCTCTAAAAGCTCCTCACAGAAAGTTCTTACAGTAGATGTTATAAATACACTGTCTGATTCTGAGACTCTGTTTATGATAGTTTAGAGAAGATCTCAGTCTTAAACTCCATTCATGGTGGAGGGATACATGCAGGACGCTGTGAGGTTCAAATAGTCCCCAAAGAAAACCTAGTATTTTCAGATCTTCCACATTTTACCATCAACATCCAGATAAACTCAGAAGACACGTGTAGCTTCACTGGTGGGTTTCATAGTAAATACAATGTGTAGATTAGTGTTGTAGACATGGAGACCCCTGGTTACCATCACCACCACTGTAAACACCACCATCACCACCACTGTAAACACCATCACCACCACTGTAAACACCACCATCACCACCACTGTAAACACCACCACCACCGTAAACACCACCACCACCACTGTAAACACCATCACCACCACTGTAAACACCATCACCACCACTGTAAACACCGTAAACATCATCACCACCACTGTAAACACCATCATCACCAATGTCAACACCATAACTGTAAACATCACCACCACCACTGTAAACACCACCACCACCACCGTAAACATCATCACCACCACTGTAAACACCATCACCACCACCACTGTAAACACCATCACCACCACTGTAAACACCATCACCACCACCACTGTAAACACCATCACCACCACCGTAAACATCATCACCACCACTGTAAACACCATCATCACCAATGTCAACACCATAACTGTAAACATCACCACCACCACTGTAAACACCATCACCACCGCCGTAAACACCATCACCACCGCCGTAAACACCACCACCACCACTGTAAACAACATCACCACCACCACTGTAAACACCATCACCACCGCCGTAAACACCATCACCACCGCCGTAAACATCACCACCACCACTGTAAACAACATCACCACCACTGTAAACACCATCACCACCACCGTAAACACCATCACCACCACCGTAAACATCATCACCACCACCACTGTAAACACCATCATCACCAATGTCAACACCATAACTGTAAACATCACCACCACCACTTTAAACACCATCACCACCGCTGTAAACACCATCACCACCGCTGTAAACACCACCATCACCGCTGTAAACACCACCATCACCGCTGTAAACACCACCATCACCGCTGTAAACATCACCATCATCACCACTGTAAACACCATCATCACCACCACTGTAAACACCATCATCACCACCACTGTAAACACCATCACCACCACTGTCAACACCATCACCACCACTGTCAACACCATTACCACCACCACTGTAAACACCACCACCACCGTAAACACCATCACCACCGCTGTAAACACCACCACTGTAAACACCACCATCACCACTGTAAACACCATCACCACCACTGTAAACACCATCACCATAAACACCATCACCACCACTGTCAACACCATCACCACCACTGTCAACACCATCACCACCACTGTAAACACCATCACCACCACCGTAAACAACACCATCACCATAAACATCACCACCACTGTCAACACCATCACCACCACTGTAAACACCATCATCACCACTGTAAACACCATCATCACCACCACCACCACCACTGTAAACACCATCATCACCAATGTCAACACCATCACTGTAAACACCATCACCACCACCACTGTAAACACCATCATCACCACTGTCAACACCATCACCACCACTGTCAACACCATCACCACCACTGTCAACACCACCACCACCACTGTAAACACCATCATCACCACTGTAAACACCATCATCACCACCACCACCACCACTGTAAACACCATCATCACCAATGTCAACACCATCACTGTAAACACCATCACCACCACCACTGTAAACACCATCATCACCACTGTCAACACCATCACCACCACTGTCAACACCATCATCACCACTGTCAACACCATCACCACCACTGTCAACACCATCACCACCACTGTAAACACCATCACCACCACTATAAACACCACTATCACCACCACTGTAAACACTGAGCAGTGTATCTGGAGGTCATACCAGCCTCAGTGCAGACGTTCCTCAGGTCGGCGCCGTTGAACCCGTCCGAGAGTTTAACGATGGCTTCGTAATCTGAGGAAACAGAGCAGCAGGTCAGGAGGAGCAGGAGGAGGAGCAGGAGGAGGAGCAGGTAGAGAAGTCTGAGTATGAGCTGAAACACACCTATGTCTCCGTGCTTGGTGATGGGTCCAGAGTGGATCTTCAGGATGTCCAGACGAGCCTGTTCATTCGGCAGCTCGATGTCTGTAAATAAGCAACAGTTTTAAAATAAACAAGTAAACAAACAAACAAACAAACAAACAGATCCTCCTGTTCTGCATCATCTTCACTCAATAACGATATCTGTCCACATCTCATACAAACTCCTCCCCGTCATTAGAGCTCCTGCATCCTGACCTTCCCACCTCCTGAGTGGGGGTACTAGGATGTTGGGTATTAGGGCGAGAGTGGGGGGAGTGGGTGGGGATTAGGGGGAAACCCACATCTGTAATCTAGGAAATCTCCATCAACACTGAACACACTGTGGAGAACCTGTGGAGAACCTGTGCTGCGTCTTCTCTATCCTGGTTCTGTAAGTGACTTACGGATCTTCCTGTCCAGTCTGCCGGGCCGCAGCAGCGCCGGGTCCAGCGTGTCCGGACGGTTAGTAGCCATGATCATCTTCACTCGGTGCAGAGTGTCGAATCCATCCATCTGGTTCAACAGCTGCGGAGAACATTCAGACACTGGTCACTCAGGGGTCACTCAGGGGTCACCAGAACTCAGGTTCTCACCGATAACAAAACCAGAACTACAGACACAGCTTACCTCCATCAGCGTCCTCTGGATCTCTCGATCTGCGGACGTTCCCTCAGAGAAACGACGACCGCCTTTAAAAACATTCACAAGAATCAGTTAACCTCGACACTCACAGAGAAGTAAAGGTTCTTCAGGAGACTCTACAGGAGAACCTCTCACTTCCCTGAAGAACCAAGAGAGAAGAACACCACCACGTCAACAGCAGTTTAACAGCTCTTTACAAGAACCTACATGACATTACCTGGACGTTCTTTAAACATCAAGTCCTTCACATTTACACATACTGGTTCTCCGTTCACTGAAAGGTTCTTCTGCTATGATGTTCTCCTAGGTTGTTCCTGCAACTGGCTAACTAACTGTCATATACAGATATAAAACGTGACGGAGATGATGGAAATGCTTTGGTTGGTGTAGTGTAGCGCAGTGGTCTCCAGCGCTAGTCCTGAAAGTAACCTGCCTTTAAGATGGTGGCCCCTCCTCACCCTTCACACCTGATCCAGCCAATTAGGAACGTCTGAAGATGATTAATTAGGTGGAGCAGGTGTAGGAAAGTAGATCTGCTGGACCAGGGTTGGAGACCACTAGTGGTCTAGAGAGACTAGAGTCCTGGAGTCTGAACCTGGGTGGGCACCTCACCCTGTACCAACTGGAGACCTTGAGCAGAACTCCTAACGCTACCTCAGTAATAAAGATGGAACCGTGAGCTGCTCTGGATCAGATCTTCTCTGGAATGCTGTGAGGTTAATCCAGGTAGATGCTGATTGGTGGAACTGTCTACAGGACAGAGGAAAGGAACATTTACCAATAGCGTCGATCTCGTCCATAAAGATGATGCAGGGCTGGTGGTCCCGAGCGTAGTTGAACATCTCTCTAATCAGCCTGGCACTCTCACCGATGTACTTATCCACGATGGAGCTGGAGACCACCTGCAGAAACAGGAACGTTACAGCAACGTTCTCCACAACAGCGCAACAGGAAACCTGACGCAACCTCATCAGAGCTACCTTCAGGAAGTTGCAGTCCAGCTGACTGGCCACAGCTCTGGCTAGCAGGGTCTTCCCGGTTCCTGCTCAACACACAGTAGAGACACGCCGAGTCAATAACAGTTCCAGTTCCTGATACGAAGATCACACAGCCAACGAAGCAGAGAACGAGGGTTCCGACACTGCACAGCACACGCTTATACACACAGGAACCACAAAGGGTTCTTTGTGGAACCTCTGGTTAATCTGGAGAGCCTTTCTATGGGAGCTTCTTCAGAGAACCATTACTATAAATGAGATCTAAGTGTGAGGAACCTTCTAAATAGTTCAACCTCCACACAAGAACCATCAACACTCTTCTAAATACAGGGTTCTTTGAGTGATGCTGTGGAAGAACAACTTCAGGTTCTCTAAAAACATGCTTGAAGAAGAAATTTGAAGTAGTGTGAAGAACTTTTCTGGTGTTATGTAAAGGTTCCTTGCTGGTTTACCTCTAGCACACAGAGGATCTCTAAACACTGAAAGGTTCTTTAGGGCACTAATTGATCTGTGGAGCTTAAACTGGTTCTGTTCAAGATTCTTAGAACTTTGGTTCTATTTGGGTAGCCTGCAGCCTGTGGTTGCACCAGAGTTTACTGGAACCCAGGAACGTCTAAGAACGCAGGAACGTAGATGTTCAGCAGACACTGTTTGCTCTTCCAGGATGTCGCCAGTGTTTCCTTCTCTTTACTTAACAACAGAAAAACTAATGGATGTCATTATGGTTCTACTGAAGAACCTACTATTCTTTGGTTTCATCTGGGAACCAACTTTCTGGGCTTTGAACCCTTAAAACGGTTCTTCAAACTCCCAAATCCTTTTCAGTCACGGTTCTTCAGGGAACCTAAGGTGTGTTTTCTTCTACAGCATCTCTCTAAGAACCTCCTGTTGGGCTATAAGCGTCCACTAGCCTTGAAGCTGCTAACAAGAGCTTAGAGGTTAGATGTTTCACTGAGCTGCTGAAGAACATTCAGACTGTATTACAGCACCTGGGGGTCCGTACAGCAGGCAGCCTTTTGGGGGGATGATGCCCACACGCTGGAACAGCTCAGGGTTGGTCAGCGGCAGCTCGATCACCTGAAGAAGGAGGAATACAGAGGTTCTCACGCTCTTCTCACTGACACAGCTCTGCTTCACAGGCTGGAGATGGACTCACCTCTCTGAGCTCACGGATCTGCTCAGACAGCCCACCGATCTCCGAATACGACACGCTGCCGGGGTCTTCGTGGGACATGTTGTAGACCAGCGGGTCGACCTCGCGCGGCAGGTACCTGCAAACGAGCAGAACCCAACGGCTCAGTGGAGCAACTCTCAAAGCCAGAAGACGTGTGTTCCTGAAGCTGCTTCTTATCTGAATTTTTGGCTCCACCTTAAAAGGTGCCGCAGATACAGTCTGGACCCTCAGGCTTTTAAGGTGGAACCGAGAATTCAGATAGGAAGCCACTGAAGAAGTCAGAAGAGACTCAGGTGAGCAGTGAGTGTTGACCAGGATCTGCTCACCTCATGATGGTGAGGGTGGTCATATCCAGAGCCACTCTGGTTCCAGGCTTCAGCTTGGTCTTGTCCAGCTGTGGCAGACAGAGGAGGAGGCATGTGGTCACTGTGGTCCAGTAACAGAACTGTAGGGTATGTAGGGGGTACTTACCTGTCTACGACAGCCCACCACGTAGCGAGGGCCATTGGTAGCTTTAACAATAACTGCAAATACAAACAACATCAGTTTAGTTTCCTCACAACAACAACAACAACATCCTCCTGCAGGAACATCCAGAAGAAGTTAGATCTTACATTTCTCCTCCGTCAGCTGTTTCAGCACCTCACCAACAATCTGCAGTGAAAATCAAAAATCAGTCCATTACTGTCAACAACAACACTGTCAAACAACAACAACCACTTTACTGTCAACAACAACAACACTGTCAAACAACAACAACACTGTCAAACAACAACAACCCCTTTACTGTCAACAACAACAACACTGTCAAACAACAACACTGTCAAACAACAACAACCACTTTACTGTCAACAACAACACTGTCAACAACAACAACCACTTTACTGTCAACAACAACAACACTGTCAAACAACAACACTGTCAAACAACAACAACCACTTTACTGTCAACAACAACAACACTGTCAACAACAACAACAACCACATTACTGTCAACAACCACATTACTGTCAACAACAACAACACTGTCAACAACAACCACATTACTGTCAACAACAACAACAACATTACTGTCAACAACAACAACACTGTCAACAACAACAACACTGTCAAACAACAACAACCACATTACTGTCAACAACACTGTCAACAACCACATTACTGTCAACAACAACAACAACAACAACCGCATTACTGTCAACAACAACAACAACATTACTGACAACAACAACATTACTGACAACAACAACAACAACCACATTACTGTCAACAACAACACTGTCAACAACCACATTACTGTCAACAACAACAACAACCACATTACTGTCAACAACAACAACAACATTACTGACAACAACAACATTACTGACAACAACAACAACAACCACATTACTGTCAACAACAACAACAACAACACTACTCTTACTGCTCGTTTACTCACAGAGTAAACAAAATGTAGGTGGTGTATATACTGGTTGTATATAGAGAGTAATGTAGGTGGTGTATATACTGGTTGTATATAGAGAGTAATGTAGGTGGTGTATATACTGGTTGTATATAGAGAGTAATGTAGGTGGTGTATATACTGGTTGTATATAGAGAGTAATGTAGGTGGTGTATATACTGGTTGTATATAGAGAGTAATGTAGGTGGTGTATGTAGGTGGTGTATATACTGGTTGTATATAGAGAGTAATGTAGGTGGTGTATGTAGGTGGTGTATATACTGGTTGTATATAGAGAGTAATGTAGGTGGTGTATATACTGGTTATATATAGAGAGTAACGTAGGTGGTGTATATACTGGTTATATATAGAGAGTAACGTAGGTGGTGTATATACTGGTTATATATAGAGAGTAATGTAGGTGGTGTATATACTGGTTATATATAGAGAGTAATGTAGGTGGTGTATATACTGGTTGTATATAGAGAGTAACGTAGGTGGTGTATATACTGGTTGTATATAGAGAGTAATGTAGGTGGTGTATATACAGGTTATATATAGAGAGTAACGTAGGTGGTGTATATACTGGTTGTATATAGAGAGTAATGTAGGTGGTGTATATACTGGTTGTATATAGAGAGTAATGTAGGTGGTGTATATACAGGTTATATATAGAGAGTAATGTAGGTGGTGTATATACAGGTTATATATAGAGAGTAATGTAGGTGGTGTATATACAGGTTATATATAGAGAGTAACGTAGGTGGTGTATATACTGGTTATATATAGAGAGAGTAATGTAGGTGGTGTATATACTGGTTATATATAGAGAGTAATGTAGGTGGTGTATATACTGGTTGTATATAGAGAGTAATGTAGGTGGTGTATATACTGGTTGTATATAGAGATATAGAGAGTAATGTAGGTGGTGTATATACTGGTTATATAGAGAGAGTAACGTAGGTGGTGTATATACTGGTTATATAGAGAGAGTAACGTAGGTGGTGTATATACTGGTTGTATATAGAGAGTAATGTAGGTGGTGTATATACTGGTTGTATATAGAGATATAGAGAGTAATGTAGGTGGTGTATATAGGTGGTGTATAGAGAGTAATGTAGGTGGTGTATGTAGGTGGTGTATATACTGGTTGTATATAGAGAGTAATGTAGGTGGTGTATATACTGGTTGTATATAGAGAGTAATGTAGGTGGTGTATATACTGGTTGTATATAGAGAGTAATGTAGGTGGTGTATGTAGGTGGCGTATATACTGGTTGTATATAGAGAGTAATGTAGGTGGTGCATATACTGGTTATATAGAGAGAGTAACGTAGGTGGTGTATATACTGGTTATATAGAGAGAGTAACGTAGGTGGTGTATATACTGGTTGTATATAGAGAGTAATGTAGGTGGTGTATATACTGGTTGTATATAGATATAGAGAGTAATGTAGGTGGTGTATGTAGGTGGTGTATATACTGGTTGTATATAGAGAGTAATGTAGGTGGTGTATATACTGGTTATAAAGAGAGAGTAACGTAGGTGGTGTATATACTGGTTATATATAGAGAGAGTAATGTAGGTGGTGTATATACTGGTTATATATAGAGAGAGTAACGTATGTGGTGTATATACTGGTTATACGTAGGTGGTGCATATACTGGTTGTATATAGAGAGTAATGTAGGTGGTGTATATACTGGTTATATATAGAGAGAGTAACGTAGGTGGTGTATATACTGGTTATACGTAGGTGGTGTATATACTGGTTGTATATAGAGAGTAATGTAGGTGGTGTATATACTGGTTGTATATAGAGAGTAATGTAGGTGGTGTATATACTGGTTATATAGAGAGAGTAACGTAGGTGGTGTATATACTGGTTATATATAGAGAGAGTTAACGTAGGTGGTGTATATACTGGTTATATAGAGAGAGTTAACGTAGGTGGTGTATATACTGGTTATATAGAGAGAGTAACGTAGGTGGTGTATATACTGGTTATATATAGAGAGAGTAACGTAGGTGGTGTATATACTGGTTATACGTAGGTGGTGTATATACTGGTTGTATATAGAGAGTAATGTAGGTGGTGTATGTAGGTGGTGTATATACTGGTTATATATAGAGAGAGTAACGTAGGTGGTGTATATACTGGTTATACGTAGGTGGTGTATATACTGGTTGTATATAGAGAGTAATGTAGGTGGTGTATATACTGGTTGTATATAGAGAGTAATGTAGGTGGTGTATGTAGGTGGTGTATATACTGGTTGTATATAGAGAGTAATGTAGGTGGTGTATGTAGGTGGTGTATATACTGGTTGTATATAGAGAGTAATGTAGGTGGTGTATATACTGGTTGTATATAGAGAGTAATGTAGGTGGTGTATATACTGGTTGTATATAGAGAGTAATGTAGGTGGTGTATATACTGGTTGTATATAGAGAGTAATGTAGGTGGTGTATATACTGGTTGTATATAGAGAGTAATGTAGGTGGTGTATATACTGGTTGTGTATAGAGAGTAATGTAGGTGGTGTATATACTGGTTGTGTATAGAGAGTAATGTAGGTGGTGTATATACTGGTTGTATATAGAGAGTAATGTATATATATAATGTAAATATATATAAATAGTGTATATAGAGAGTAATGTATATATAATGTAAATATATATAAATAGTGTATATAGAGAGTAATGTATATATAATGTAAATATATATAGTGTATATAGAGAGTAATGTATATATATTGTAAATATATATAAATAGTGTATATAGAGAGTAATGTATATATATATATATATATATATATATATAATGTAAATATATACAGTGTATATAGAGAGTAATGTATATATATTGTAAATATATATAAATAGTGTATATAGAGAGTAATGTATATATATTGTAAATATATATAAATAGTGTATATAGAGAGTACTGTATATATATAATGTAAATATATATAGTGTATATAGAGTAATGTATATATATAATGTAAATATATATATAGTGTATATAGAGAGTAATGTATATATATAATGTAAATATATATAAATAGTGTATATAGAGAGTAATGTATATATATATAATGTAAATATATATAAATAGTGTACATAGAGAGTAATGTATATATATAATGTAAATATATATAAATAGTGTACATAGAGAGTAATGTATATATATAATGTAAATATATATATAAATAGTGTATATAGAGAGTAATGTATATATAATGTAAATATATATAAATAGTGTATATAGACAGTAATGTATATATATAATGTAAATATATATAAATAGTGTATATAGAGAGTAATGTATATATAATGTAAATATATATAAATAGTGTATATAGACAGTAATGTATATATATAATGTAAATATATATAAATAGTGTATATAGAGAGTAATGTATATATATATAATGTAAATATATATAAATAGTGTATATAGAGAGTAATGTATATATATATAATGTAAATATATATAAATAGTGTATATAGAGAGTAATGTATATATATATAATGTAAATATATATAAATAGTGTATATAGAGAGTAATGTATATATATAATGTAAATATATATAAATAGTGTACATAGAGAGTAATGTATATATATATAATGTAAATATATATAAATAGTGTATATAGAACTGTGAGTGAGGTGAAAGCTCGTACCTGGCCGACACTCTGTAGAGCTTTCAGGTCGTTCTCGGATTTCTCGTACTGCTTAGTGAGCTCCTTCAGCTGCTCTCTCACTGAAACACAGTGAACTCAGACAGATTACTCAGATTACTCTTATTTATTAAATCTGATATAAATTAATTTAATAACCGGTAAATAACTGAATGGAGCCGTTAGCTTAGCTACCACAGCTAACTCAGCTAGATCCAGCGAGCCGAACACCGTATAAACTTATATTATCTATATAATTAATATAATCTAGTGTTTAACACTGACCCTGTGATAATCTGACTGATTTATAATCGAACTGATCAATAAAGGAGACAGTTTTGCAAGTCAGTTAGCTAAATAAACTTGTTAGCATCGCGCTAATTGTTTTCACACCCCTATTTGCACAATCGTGCGCTGTGATTGGTGGACTGCTGGTGAGTAAGCCCTGTTAGCCAACAGTCGCGCAGAATGCTGAATACTCCTAGCCAATCCCGGACCGGGAGTAGGCGGAGCCGCGCGGAGAACGGGTGTGTTGAGCTAAGCTAGCGCTACACAGTCCTGCATGACAAAGCGACTTCAGTGCGGCTGCGGATTCAGACTGAAACGGCTCCGTTACGACATTTAAAAGTTGAAGTCTGAAATAAAAAGCTCAGATTTTGTACGTACACTCCTTCAGACGCCCATCGATCTCTTTATGCTCCAGCAGTTTCTTCCTATAGTCCTGTAGTCCTTTCTCGCGACTGTCAGCCATGATCTCCTCCTTACTCTCCGCTCTCTGGAGCTTTATGCAGCCTCCGGCCGGAGCGAGGGAGCGAGGGGGCGAGGGGACGAGGGAGCGAGGGGACGAAGGGACGAGGAAGCGAGGGAGCGAGGGGGCGAGGGGACGAGGGAGCGAGGGGACGAGTGAATTGGGGAGCGAGTGAAATAAGTAATTGTGTAGTGATGGCGACTGAAAACTGGAGAGAGGAGTGTTCCTACACTATACGCAGTCAGTATGTCTGATCTGTTCATTCTAAGATTTATTTCCACTCGTATTTAGTTTTATCTGATTAGTCAGTCTAATTATTTAACTGAACTGGCTGTTAATTGTCCTTGTTGTAGTAAATATGCAGTGAAATAATATGACTTAATATAAACACTAAACTGTCCAGAATCCTGTTAAATAGTTACATAATAATAATAATAATAATAATACAGTACCAACATGAGAAGTATTAGATATAAAGACTAGATTTTAATTTTACCTAAAAAGACACACACACACACACACACACACACACACACACGTCGTTTATATGTGATATTTTAATAGTGTTGAGGTTTAAAGGCCTACAAATCTTAACCATGTAATACACCATTTCAACCACAGGGGGCAGCAGCTCCATGTACGAACGCCCAGAGAGAGAGAGAGAGAGAGAGAGAGAGAGAGAGAGAGAGAGAGAGAGAGTGTGAGAGAGGTCAGCTTCAGAACAGCTTCAGCATGTTACTGCCGGGTCAGAACTCCTGCTAGAGCGCCGTGAGACCCTCCCCACCCCTCACTAACACTGAAACCTAAATTACACTCCACACCTGCAGGGGGAGCCCAAGAGGAAACATTCTACTTCTTAAACTGGGATGTGTTGACCTTCATATCCGGGTCATACACAGGTCAGGCTATGAACCTACATCAGGTGTGCTGGTCAGTAAGGGGCTAATTACCATACCTACACATCAGATTACACTCATTATCAGAATCAGACTCACAATCAGACTCACAATCAGAATCACAATAAGAATCACAATCAGACTCACAATCAGTCTCAGAATCAGACTCACAATCAGAATCACAGTCAGAATCACAATCAGACTCACAATCAGACTCACAATCAGACTCACAATTAGACTCACAATCAGAATCAGAATCACAATCATAATCACAATCAGACTCACAATCAGAATCACAATCAGAATCAGACTCACAATCAGAATCAGACTCACAACCAGAATCACAATCACAATCACAATCAGACTCACAATCAGAATCAGAATCACAATCACAATCAGAATCACAATCAGGATCCGATTTACTGGCCGTGTATGTTCACACATGAGGAATTTGGTTCCAGCAATTTGTATCTTTCTAAAATACAAACAACATACAAATAATAATAATAAACAATAAGATACACAATATACACAATAAATAATAAATAGATAATAAATACAGATATTAAATACAGATAATAAATACAGATAATAAATATAGATAATAAATACAGATAATAAATATAGATAATGAATACAGATAATAAAAAAAGATAATAAATACAGATAATAAATATAGATAATAAATACAGATAATAAATACAGATAATAAATATAGATAATAGATATAGATAATAAATACAGATAATAAATATAGATAATAGATACAGATAATAAATACAGATATAAAATACAGATAATAAATACAGATAATAAATATAGATAATAAATACAGATAATAAATATAGATAATAAATACAGATAATAAATACACATAATAAATATAGATAATAAATATAGATAATAAATACAGATAATAAATATAGATAATAAATACAGATAATACATATAGATAATAAATATAGATAATAAATACAGATAATAAATACAGATAATAAATATAGATAATAAATACAGATAATAAATACAGATAATAGATGATATGCTGAGTATAAGCAGTGGGTTTGATAGAATATTATAAGTGAAAATAAAACAGAAGCACATGTAACTTGTGTCTCTGATTTCTGTTTGAACTGAAGGGTTTATGATGGACGTGTTTGTCTCAGTTCAGCAGACTAAGCCTTATGGGCAGCTCGGCGTGCTGAGGTTTTCCTGGTAATGATCCCAGTTCAGGCTGGTGATACACGAGGTGTCTCCAGACTGTCTGGTGTTGGTGCTTCACCGAGTGTGTGTTTACACTTGGGCACACTTATGGTTAGAAGCGTAAACCCACACGCTGGTCCTGCATCACTGCCCAGTTTAGAGGAAGAGACGTTCACAAGAGCTTCATTAATGTGGCCCTCAGTGACGCCGACTCTCACGCTGTGAACCTGCACCAAACTGAACGTGTCCCGCAACTCACTGGAAACTCACACCAAGTTTCAAACCCAATCAATGATGAAGAGTCACATGATCAACTCAAACGACACCAGTTCAAATGATTCATGTCAAAGGATCAATGGACCAGTTGGTTTGTTGGTGTGGATGTCCATGGAGGCCATACAGTCATTTTCTGAGCTGTTATCTCGAGATCATGACTTAACTATCTTGTGATCTCGAGATTAAGATAAAAAACTTAAAGCATTAAATGACCATAAATCTCAACTATTTAATAAAGAATTAAAGATAAATAAACAGAAAACCTGTGAATGCGGAGTCTCTCAGAAACAGAGGTTCACCAGTCTGTACAAAACTGGGTTTAAAAGTTGTAGAACAGTTTTAGAAACATGTCCCTCAAAGTGTGAACACTTTAAATATCCCACCATCCTCAGAACATCACATCATCAAAACATTCCGAGAGTCAGGAGAAGCCCCGGGCCGACCGCCCGTACCGGACGCTGGTGATCTTCAGACCCTCAGACGCCACTGCTTTATAAACCGGCCTGGTTCTGTTCTGGATTCAGAGCATGAGCTCAAGACTCTATCAGTGCTGAACATCTACAGGGGATTCAGAACAACATCTTCTCCATCCAGACTACGCCTCTCAGAGAAGACCTCGTATACTTCAGCAGGACAGTAAACCACATACTGCATCATCACACCAGCACAGAGTCCAGACCTGCTGAACTGACCTGCCTGCAGTCCAGACCTTCACCAGTAGAACATCTGGAGCTTCATAACAACAAAGAAGATCCAGAACTGCTGAGCAGCTAGAATCCAACATCAGACAGTAATGAAGAACGTTCCTCTCCAGAACTCCAGCAGTCGGTCTCCTCACTGCCCAGACGTTTACAGACTGCTGTTAGAAGAAGAGTTGATGGTAGACATGATCCTGTCCCAAGACGTGTTGCTGCTTCAGGTTCTTAATGACTTAATAACTTAGTTAATAACCAGTACAGGACTAAACCACCAGATAATAACCAGTACAGGACTAAACTACCAGATAATAAACAGTACAGGACTAAACCACCAGATAATAACCAGTACAGGACTAAACCACCAGATAATAACCAGTACAGGACTAAACCACCAGATAATAAACAGTACAGGACTAAACCACCAGATAATAACCAGTACAGGACTAAACTACCAGATAATAAACAGTACAGGACTAAACCACCAGATAATAACCAGTACAGGACTAAACCACCAGATAATAAACAGTACAGGACTAAACCACCAGATAATAACCAGTACAGGACTAAACCACCAGATAATAAACAGTACAGGACTAAACCACCAGATAATAACCAGTACAGGACTAAACCACCAGATAATAACCAGTACAGGACTAAACCACCAGATAATAACCAGTACAGGACTAAACCACCAGATAATAAACAGTACAGGACTAAACCACCAGATACTAACCAGTACAGGACTAAACCGCCAGATAATAAACAGTACAGGACTAAACCGCCAGATAATAACCAGTACAGGACTAAACCACCAGATAATAACCAGTACAGGACTAAACCACCAGATAATAACCAGTACAGGACTAAACCACCAGATAATAAACAGTACAGGACTAAACCACCAGATACTAACCAGTACAGGACTAAACCGCCAGATAATAAACAGTACAGGACTAAACCGCCAGATAATAACCAGTACAGGACTAAACCACCAGATAATAAACAGTACAGGACTAAACCACCAGATAATAACCAGTACAGGACTAAACCACCAGATAATAAACAGTACAGGACTAAACCACCAGATAATAACCAGTACAGGACTAAACTACCAGATAATAAACAGTACAGGACTAAACCACCAGATAATAAACAGTACAGGACTAAACCACCAGATAATAACCAGTACAGGACTAAACTACCAGATAATAACCAGTACAGGACTAAACCACCAGATAATAACCAGTACAGGACTAAACCACCAGATAATAACCAGTACAGGACTAAACCACCAGATAATAAACAGTTTTAATTTAACACCGTTTTTAAATATTAACCTATTATATAAAAACATTACATTCATAAAGTTTTAAACTGACCCGCACGCTCACAATATTACAAACAAGCAGTCGAGTCAAAGCAAGAGAACTTATTCTAAACTCTCTGAAGATGTAGAAATATAAATTATAAGAATATCTGCTATATTTATAATGTTAATATCTATTTAATAAACTTTTTATCTGCGATTTCAAAAAATATTTCAAACAATTCAAAGTGGAGACGGGTTGAAATAGAGAGAGCAGCTGTTAGCAGTTCTACTGGCAGGTGTTCTCCTGAGTTCAGGTGAAGAACTCGTATCTGAGGAGGAGAAGTCCAGCGGCTGAAATTAAAGTTCTGAGGTGTTTAGAGTTTTAGCCTAGGAGCTAAGCTAAAGCTAGCTATCGTTGCTCCAGACCTCCCAGTAAGGTCCAGTTAGACTAACTGGTGCTGTTTCACACATACAGACTATAAACACTCAGACCAGTGAGAGTGAAGAGGAGTGATCGGTGTCGGAGTGACAGACACACTCTGATCTGTGGTGTTTTAGCTGCTAGGCTAAGCTAACGCGAGTAAACAGTACCTTCCTCTGCAGTACAGGGTCAGAATCAGAACTAATGATTAGAACAACGTTTAGAGGATAAACACTCACACCTGAGATCACAATCTGAATATCTGGTGTTAAAGTTACAAAAATATAAAAATAGAATCTTTATCCTGACAGGAGACGCTAATGCTAAGGTAGCTAGCTAAAGACGCAGCAGTAAAGCAGTACAAACTCAATAACTGATCAATAACTGATCAAATATCACCTGTTTACAGAATAGATCATCTGAGATTACACTGAGAAACTATATATACGTGTGTGTGTGTGTGTGTGTGTGATATAATATTGTTCTAGTTGGATTTAATGCCGTTTGTAAAATTCTTTGTAGTTCTTGATTATTATTATTATTATTATTATTATTATTATTATTATTATTATTATTAGTTATAGTAATATTTGTGATATTTCTGTATGTATATGTGTTGGTATGTCTGTACTCCAATCAGAATCAGTAATCAGTCTTTCAAGTTCAGTTTAAGCTCCCTGAGCGAGGCAGCTAACCCCCAACTGCTCCAGGGGTACTGTGGATAGGACTGCCCACCACTCCGGGCGGGTGTGCTCACTGCCCCCTAGTGTGTGTGTTCACTAGTGTGTGTGTTCACTAGTGTGTGTTTCACTGCAGGGGTGGGTTAAATGTGGAGGTCAGATTCTGCTGTGAGCAAACACAAGTGGCTAATAATTCTAAATTCTATTCTAATTCTATTCTTTATATATTTTTCTTTCTCTTTGTTCTGTTTCGTGCTGAAATGTGTGGAATCCTGCTGTTCTGGAAGTTCTCAGCACACAGATCAGCTCCGCGCTGCTAGAACTCAGAAGTTTGTTATTGTTATGTTTGGATGTAGACGCTGTATGTGCAGCTGAGTGAACCCACTTCACCTTGCAGGTCATATCACTGCTGCCATCAGCTCAACACCACGACTGCTCCTCACACCCTGTAAACAGTTTACCAGTTAATGGATCAATTAATCAATCTTTAGGTTTAATCACTGGATGAATGTTTGGAGACTGAAATGAGCAGCTGATGAAAGGAACACTGTGCCAACTGTTCAGATGGAGGTGGATCTATTCAGATGTTGAGGATGTGTAGCAGACAGTGGCTCAGGAGACACTGCAGAGGTATGTTCATCCTCACATGCTGGACTGATTCAGCTTCACAATACAGTGACTCACGATCACCTCTTCAGGTACAAAGTGGTACTACAGTGACTCACGATCACCTCTTCAGGTACAAAGTGGTACTACAGTGACTCACTATCACCTCTTCAGGTACAAAGTGGTACTACAGTGACTCACTATCACCTCTTCAGGTACAAAGTGGTACTACAGTGACTCACTATCACCTCTTCAGGTACACAGTGGTACTACAGTGACTCACTATCACCTCTTCAGGTACACAGTGGTATTACAGTTACTCACTAATTGTAGCTAATTTGGGAATGTTTTAGACTAAAAATCTTATTTATTGCTCCTTTAACCTGAAACTAGATCCTAAACATTAAGTTATAAATACCATTTAATACCATTTAAATACCAACTGTGCATTAACTTTTATTACATGTTAATAAACATCAACAGAACATGTCAACTGACTGGAGAACTGAAGCAGTATCTGAGACCACACAGGTAAGTCTATTAGAGCTCCACAGTCTAATGCTAGGGGGGCTTTATACCCCTCCGGCCCATGTGGGGCACTGGACATTGTGACCTGCTGTATAGAGTCAGTGGTTTTCAGTGGAGGTTATACAAGCTGTGAGGAAAGGGTGACCTTAAAGTGTCTGTGTGGAGCAAACCAGCAGATGTTTACTGCAGTTAAAAATAAATGAAAGTCTTCTGTTAGCGAGCGTGACCGACCGGGCTGACCACGTTCTATCAGTGTGTGAGGATCATGTGGGTGAATAAGCGTTCTAATGAAAAGAGGAAACGCTTTTCAGATGTTCTTCAAGTCAGTCATTTGTTCTGGAGAAGAGAGAAGTTTCAGAGAACAGACAGACTCAGGAGTTACTGTGATGCAATCGACCCATCCTCAAATAATTACAGTTTAATGGATTTCAGGCTGTATTTCCTAGAAATATTGATTCCATTACACGACAGCCCGAGTGCGGTGCAGTAATTGATTGTGTTGGATATCAGTTGCAGATCTGGACCGCGCCGTGGTCCTCTGTGAGCGATTATCGGGGGGGGCTCAACTTTTAGAAGACCTCTAATGGGATTTTATTTCATCAGTAATCGGCCTCGTTCTCAGCGTCCTGTCCTCTCCGCTGATCTCAAAACATTTCTAATGGCATTGATTTCTGGAAATGATCAACACGCAGAGACTCGAGCAGCCTCACTAATGAGCTCAGGAGGTCACGAGCGAGACGTAAACCACTTCTCCTTCCCTGAAGATCCACTGTGAGTGGAGCTCTAGAAGAGGATAACTTTCTGTTTGTACTTTATATTTATATTTATATATAATATTTATTGTTGTTCAGGTTTTTATATCTTTATCTCAGGTTCAGGTCTTCCGCAGACCTCTGGAAGACCGCAGAGCCGGAGTGGGGTTGGTTAGTGGAGAAAAGTTCAAATCTGATCATTGCAAAGTAAGTTACATTAGCAACCACCTGGGCTACCATAGCAACAGCCTCATGATACCTGAACATGTACCTAGGATATCAAAGCTGTGGCTAAGAACACATTAGTAACCACCTGGGATTTTATTTATTGCTAAGGTATCCAAGGTGGTTGCTAAGTGGGTGGGATTCCAAGTGGTTGTTAAATGGTTTGGTTTGCTATTTCAGGTGGTTACTAGGATGTTACTAGGTGGTCACTGTGGGATTTCAGATGCTACATATTAAAATTGGTGGCAGTGGTATCGTAGGTGGTTATTAAGGTGTTGCAGATGGTTACTATGGTATTCTAGATGATGGCTATAGTATTTCAGGTGGTTACTATGGTATCCCAAATGTTTACCATATTATTCCAGATGGTTGTTAGACTGTGGCAATCTGATTACTAGTCGTAGGTGGTAGGTGGTTGCCATGGCAACTCACGTGATGGCTAGTTTGTCGGTAGGTGGTAACCTGTGTGGTTGCCAGTGTGTTGACAGGTGGTTGATGTATTAACCCAGGTGGTTGCTATTGTAACCCACCTATAGCAACCACCAGGGTTAATACATTAACCACCCAGTGTGTTGGTGGGTGGTTGTTGTGGGGTCACTAGTGGAGAAACTGTTTATAAATCAGATAAACGATCAGTAGTAATTGGACTGTGAGTGAAAGTGTCCCAGGACAACGCTGAGACAGGACAACGCCACGCGGTCACATGACTCTCAGAACGAGGAAGTGGGGAAACCCGCAGACAGACAAGCAGGAAACAGGGTTAATTAACCCTCTGAGTCAGAAGCGCTGCTCTCAGTCCTGCTGATGTTCCTGTCTGGTTGGACGGAACTGTGTCCCAATGTTGAATCCAGAGGCCACGCCCACTTTGTCCTCTCCCTGTGATGTCACTGAAACCTGCAGACCAAAACAAGCTTCCACGTGAGCTTAAACACCGACTCGGACGAGATCCGCTCTGACGAATCCAGGCTGCAGCCACACCCCTAAAAGGGGAGGGGCCAGATTGGTGTCTCAGAAATGAGCTGCTGATTAACTCGAACTCCGTTTCCTTGCCGTGTCCCCCTAAACCGGTTCTGGAGCAGCGCGGTGTTTGGTTTGGCTCGTTCGACTCACGTCAGGCTGTTTGCACACATTTCATTTCATGATGTTTACACTTCAGTTCAGCGGCTCGACGCGCTTCACCTGCGCTCAGGTGAGCTCGGCTGGAGAAGCAAACACTCTCATGTTAATCTGATATAAGACACACAGGAGGAGACACGGGACGTGTGTCCTGTTTTGAGACGTAGCTCTAAGATTCAGAACCAGCGGGTTTTAGTTCTACCTGTTTAAGCAGATTCCACAGGTACGCAGTCATTTCCACAGAAACCACTGATTTATTTAGAACTGAATGAAGAGCCATGTGTCAATATTCAGTGTGTTATTATCACTGAGCTGTAAATCCGATCTCCAGTCATTTTCTGGGAACTCAGACCTACTGTTTCTAAACTGGAACTGAATGTAAGATCTTTATTAGAACTGAGTAAATTAAATACTTAATTAAATACTTAAATAATTAAATAATGAGTCTGAGCTGATAGTGTAAAAGTGTTTATATGATCAACAAGTGTCTGATCACCAGTTAGAACAGCAGATCTGATTAGAACAGATGTAAATAATCAGACATACAATACAAAGTAATAGGAATATCTTACTGTGAGAGAACAGGTGACGATATTTTATCTGATTTAAAGTAAATTTTAAAGTAATTTTTTCTTCACAAGATATTACATTAGAATAACTCTTACAGTATAAACACAGAGGGTGGACAAAATATCAGAAACACCCTCAGACACTCACGCTTATTGACAGTCTTAGCGGAAATGCTAACCGTGTATGTGCACTTAATGTATTTACAGTTACAGTAGAGTAAGGCTGCCCCCCCAAAACCGAGAACCACCCCCACCCCCACAGTTTGAAAGAAGCGTTTGTTGTTCACAGTGTCGTGAGTCGGTTGGTTGAAGCCCTGCAGCTACTCTGAGCAACAGCAGCACCATTTAGGTGGAAACCAAACTCCAGTGTGAACTTGGGCTTCGGCTGAACTCCAAAACTCTCTTACATCATATTCAGGTAACAGAACAGGTTCCTACCGGCAGGAACACGACACCAGCCGTGCACACCTGCACACCCACATACCTGCACAGCACTGAGGGAGCACTAGTAACGGTGAAATAGTGTGAAGCCTCAACACGAGAACAACTGTGCACTAGTGAAATGTAGCTCACCACACCATCGAGAAGATACTATTAGGGAGGTGGATCATTCTCAGCACTGCAGTGACACTGAGGTGTTTAAACTGATCCACTCACACCAGCACAACACACACTAACTATCACACCACCACCACATCAGTGTCACTGCAGTGCTGAGAATGACCCACCTCCCTAATAGTATCTGCTCTGTGGTGGTCCTGTGGAGGTCCTGATCATTAAAGAACAGAGTAATAAAGTATACAGAGAATCAGATGAACTACAGTCTGTAAGTGGAGGTCCTGTATGGTCAGTGGAGCTGATACAGTGGACAGTGAGTGGAGGTCCTGTATGGTCAGTGGAGCTGATACAGTGGACAGTGAGTGGAGGTCCTGTATGGTCAGTGGAGCTGATACAGTGGACAGTGAGTGGAGGTCCTGTATGGTCAGTGGAGCTGATACAGTGGACAGTGAGTGGAGGTCCTGTATGGTCAGTGGAGCTGATACAGTGGTCAGTGAGTGGAGGTCCTGTATGGTCAGTGGAGCTGATACAGTGGTCAGTGAGTGGAGGTCCTGTATGGTCAGTGGAGCTGATACAGTGGACAGTGAGTGGAGGTCCTGTATGGTCAGTGGAGCTGATACAGTGGACAGTGAGTGGAGGTCCTGTATGGTCAGTGGAGCTGATACAGTGGACAGTGAGTGGAGGTCCTGTATGCTCAGTGGAGCTGATACAGTGGACAGTGAGTGGAGGTCCTGTATGGTCAGTGGAGCTGATACAGTGGACAGTGAGTGGAGGTCCTGTATGCTCAGTGGAGCTGATACAGTGGACAGTGAGTGGAGGTCCTGTATGGTCAGTGGAGCTGATACAGTGGACAGTGAGTGGAGGTCCTGTATGGTCAGTGGAGCTGATACAGTGGACAGTGAGTGGAGGTCCTGTATGGTCAGTGGAGCTGATACAGTGGACAGTGAGTGGAGGTCCTGTATGGTCAGTGGAGCTGATACAGTGGACAGTGAGTGGAGGTCCTGTATGGTCAGTGGAGCTGATACAGTGGACAGTGAGTGGAGGTCCTGTATGGTCAGTGGAGCTGATACAGTGGACAGTGAGTGGAGGTCCTGTATGGTCAGTGGAGCTGATACAGTGGACAGTGAGTGGAGGTCCTGTATGGTCAGTGGAGCTGATACAGTGGACAGTGAGTGGAGGTCCTGTATGGTCAGTGGAGCTGATACAGTGGACAGTGAGTGGAGGTCCTGTATGGTCAGTGGAGCTGATACAGTGGACAGTGAGTGGAGGTCCTGTATGGTCAGTGGAGCTGATACAGTGGACAGTGAGTGGAGGTCCTGTATGGTCAGTGGAGCTGATACAGTGGACAGTGAGTGGAGGTCCTGTATGGTCAGTGGAGCTGATACAGTGGACAGTGAGTGGAGGTCCTGTATGGTCAGTGGAGCTGATACAGTGGTCAGTGGGTGGAGATATTGATGAAGTGTGTAATGTTGAAGATAAACAGTTGTTTATATGTTAATAATTCTAAAATAAGAAATATTATATTATGAACTCAGACAGGAAGTGGGGTGAGTTCGCTGACGCAGGCCTGTGTGGTTCATACGGTTTCTGTGGATCAACCAGGTGTTCTCGCTTGCGCCCCTTGCTGAACATCGAGCTCCACCAGCTCTCTGCCCTGAACATGTTCAAACATGAAACTCATTGTATTGTTCAAGTCCTGGCCGTATTAGGAGCTCGTCTGCTGCTTTGTTAACTTTGACTAAATGCCATAACATCGTTGAGTAATCTGCTTGAGCAATCTCGGGCATACGACCTTAGCGTTGCGTAAAGCTCTTAAAAACACCCCTGAGCTGAAGTGGAGCAGCTCTGAGGAGATCATAACAGGCCAGCGTCACGGTAACCCTGTGTAAGTGTTTTATGCCAGCCGTGTTATTTATAAAATCAGACCATGTTTGGTTGGTGGGGTTTGGTAGGCTGTCCTGGTGGTTCAGGACATTAGTATTAGCCACGGCAGGTTCTGCTGTACCTGCTCAGGTCCTCCAGCTGGAGGTCTGGTGGTAGAGCTTTGCTGTTTTCTCTCTCTGAGGATGTTTTCCCAGCGAGGAGATGAAGAAGACGAGGAACGTTGCTCAATGGGAGGCAGGAAGTCACACCAGAGCTGTGTGGTAATGCAGAGTGAAGCCTGGCTTCTTCCTGCTGACCTCCTGTGTGGGTCAGATGTTTGGAGAGCTATTGATATTGTTGACTGGTGCACTTTACTCCAGTCTCAGACACTTCAGAGGTCTTCAAAGGGCTCCTTCAGAGTGATTGGTGGTCTTTTAAAAGTTTCTCTGACTCTGATGAGTCCCATTCTTCTTCTTCTGATGCTGAAATTTGAGGAATAGAAATGTTTATGGATGGTATATAGAAAAGCAGGACATTATCTTATAGCTGGTTGAAAAAAATGATATATATCTGATGTGTGTAAATGTTAAATGTATGTGTATATAAGTCTTTATCTTTATCTGATCAGTGTCTGATCACCAGTAAGAACAGCAGATCTGATAAGAACAGATGTAAATAATCAGACATCCAATACAAAGTAACATGAATATGTTATTGTGAGAGAAGTAGATCAGATCTTGATCCAGTTTGAAGAACAAAGTTAGGTTCCAGATTTCTCCTGGACGCCCCAGACATTGTATGAATGTGTTCAGTTCTTGATTTATCTTAATGAAGTACTGAGCAGTCAAAGCAGGTATTAGATCAGAACTGATAATAATACTGGGTTGTTTAGGAGAAGCTTGGAAAGAGTTAAATAAACACACTGACGTATGAAAAACACTACTTACTCTATTAATACTGATTAATATTTAATAATAAAGTGTAAAAGCTCTACTTACTCTATTAATACTGATTAATATTTAATAATAAAGTGTAAAAGCTCTACTTACTCTATTAATACTGATTAATATTTAATAATAAAGTGTAAAAGCTCTACTTACTCCATTAATACTGATTAATATTTAATAATAAAGTGTAAAAGCTCGACTTACTCTATTAATACTGATTAATATTTAATAATAAAGTGTAAAAGCTATACTTACTCCATTAATACTGATTAATATGTAATAATAAAGTGTAAAAGCTCTACTTACTCCATTAATACTGATTAATATTTAATAATAAAGTGTAAAAGCTCTACTTACTCTATTAATACTGATTAATATTAAATAACAAAGTGTAAAAGCTCCACTTACTCTATTAATACTGATTAATATTTAATAATAAAGTGTAAAAGCACTACTTACTCTATTAATACTGATTAATGTTCAATAATAAAGTGTAAAAGCTCTACTTACTCTATTAATACTGATTAATATTTAATAATAAAGTGTGAAAGCACTACTTACTCTATTAATACTGATTAATATTTAATAATAAAGTGTAAAAGCTCTACTTACTCTATTAATACTGATTAATATTTAATAATAAAGTGTAAAAGCACTACTTACTCTATTAATACTGATTAATATTTAATAATAAAGTGTAAAAGCACTACTTACTCTATTAATACTGATTAATGTTCAATAATAAAGTGTAAAAGCTCTACTCACTCTATTAATACTGATTAATATTTAATAATAAAGTGTAAAAGCACTACTTACTCTATTAATACTGATTAATGTTCAATAATAAAGTGTAAAAGCTCTACTTACTCTATTAATACTGATTAATGTTCAATAATAAAGTGTAAAAGCTCTACTTACTCTATTAATACTGATTAATATTTAATAATAAAGTGTAAAAGCTCTACTTACTCCATTAATACTGATTAATATTTAATAATAAAGTGTAAAAGCTCTACTTACTCTATTAATACTGATAATATTTAATAATAAAGTGTAAAAAATACTACTTACTCTATTAATACTGATTAATATTTAATAATAAAGTGTAAAAGCACTACTTACTCTATTAATACTGATTAATATTTAATAATAAAGTGTAAAAGCTTTACTTACTCTATTAATACTGATTAATATTTAATAATAAAGTGTAAAAGCTTTACTTACTCTATTAATACTGATTAATATTTAATAATAAAGTGTAAAAAATACTACTTACTCTATTAATACTGATTAATATTTAATAATAAAGTGTAAAAGCACTACTTACTCCATTAATACTGATTAATATTTAATAATAAAGTGTAAAAGCACTACTTACTCTATTAATACTGATTAATATTAAATAATAAAGTGTAAAAGCTCTACTTACTCTATTAATACTGATTAATGTTCAATAATAAAGTGTAAAAGCTCTACTTACTCTATTAATACTGATTAATATTTAATAATAAAGTGTAAAAGCTCTACTTACTCTATTAATACTGATTAATGTTCAATAATAAAGTATTTACAGAGTAAATAAAAACTTCTTGTCTAGAGAATATAGCTTTTTACTATAATAATGTCCTTAAGTGTCTAAAACCTTCATACAGCTCTTTTAATATATATGTGTTGCAGTGCAGGTATCTGGGTGGTTCATTTCTTACTAATCTTATTGGGTATTTAATACTACATCTGATTCAGAGTCTGATTAATGGTATATGAATTTTTTGAACTCATCATCGCGACTCCTCCGTCTGAACCTGGACCTTCCAGGGTTTTTAATTTTACTCAAACAAAATGTTTTATTACATAAATCTAATAATTGTTAATGAAAATGAAATGAAAAGGGATCAGATATGACGTGTGGATGGTAATCTGGAGTCTGATGTCCTGGAGTCTGGTGTCCTGGTTGGTCACGTCAGCGTGCCAGTGTGTGAGAGGGGTATTTATAGATGGCTGTGTTTATGAGAAGGTGCCAAGGTCTGATATCCTGAGGGGTCTGTTTGGGTTAAACACACTGAGTGTACAGAATGTATCAGGAGAAAACCACTCCGAGCTGTGTAAACAGGTAAAAGCTCCGTGGAGGATCTGAGGACCAGCCTGACGTGGTCTTCTTCTCTGGTTCCAGTAAGCGGCCGTGTTTTGGGTCAGCTGTGGTTTTCTGTTGACCTGCAGGTTTACAGTAATCTAGGGATCTGGAGGTGATCAGCTTTTTAGCCTCAGACTGAGAGAAGACGACCCTGAGATGCTCTGTAAGTTCTCGCGTGAGCTTTAGTCACATCCGTAACGTCCACAGCCACCCTGATAGTTCCACACTGGGGCTGGATGGTGAGTCTACACTGGAGGTCTTCAAATCTGGCCACTAAATCCAGTTTCCAGTCCTGGATTTCATACAAACCACATGGCACTGTGCCAAAAACCGCATCAGCAAACACTCTGAACATTAAGATCAACATACATACAGAAGTATTTCAGCCTCTATGCATAAAATCATCCACAGATTCCGGATCACCAGCACACGCTGACGTAGTTCTGAAAACTGAAATGTCAGTACTGATCAGAGGCAGGTACTGACCTTAGAGTGACCACTAGGGTAGCTCCAGTACTGTGGTCAGCTCTGTACGGCCAGATCTGTAGCCTCCTGAAGTATTTCTCTCAGAGGGGATGTTATAAACCCACCTGTAATTAATAATCACCTGTAATTAATAGTAGGAGGAGAGGGTTAGTAAAGGTGTTATAAAGCCTGTACAGAGAACTCAACTGTAAAGAGCTATTCACAATAACAACTTCATTACTAACAGCGTCTACTGTAATCATATATACATATATATACATAGACACTTAGACAGACAGATAGATAGATAGATAGATAGATAGATAGATAGATAGATAGATAGATAGATAGATAGACAGATAGACAGACAGATAGATAGATAGATAGATAGATAGATAGATAGATGAACAGAGATGGGTATTAATGGTGTTCTGGAACAGAGAGTTACTCCAGAGGTGTAGGTAGATATCAGGAGGAGGAGTGATATTCAGGGTAAATCTTGTATATGGGCTCTTTAAAGTTAAAGGGCTATTAACCTGAGGGACAGGAAGAACGTCCAGCAGTAGATCATCTCTGAATGGGAGAGTCAGGAATGACCTGGAATTGCTCTCCTGCATGTGACGTCCTGCCCCGTGTTACTTACGGTAGTACTGACCGTACTGACCGTACTGACCGTACTGACTGGACTGACCGTACTGACCATACTGACTGTACTGACTGGACTGACCGTACTGACCGTACTGACCATACTGACTGTACTGACTGGACTGACCGTACTGACTGGACTGACCGTACTGACTGGACTGACTGGACTGACCGTACTGACTGGACTGACCGTACTGACCATACTGACTGTACTGACTGGACTGACTGTACTGACTGGACTGACCGTACTGACCGTACTGACCGTACTGACTGGACTGACCGTACTGACCGTACTGACCATACTGACTGGACTGACTGTACTGACTGGACTGACTGGACTGACCGTACTGACTGGACTGACCGTACTGACCATACTGACTGTACTGACTGGACTGACCGTACTGACCGCACTGACCGCACTGACCGTACTGACCGCACTGACTGGACTGACCGTACTGACCGTCCTGACGGCGAGCGGGGGGACCCAGTGGACTGTCCAGTCTCAGCGCTGCTCTTTAGTTTACTGTGTAAATGTGATGCTGTGTGGGGTTTACGAGGAGTGAGCTCTGGTCAGTGCTGTGCTCTGTTTCCACTCGGGTCCTCTTCATGCAGTAAGCAGTTTATACAGACACTCCACTTCGGGCCCCACCTCACAGCGCCCACCCCCTCCTCATTAATCATCCTGCAGCAGAGGAGCAGTCTGGGAAC
>CM038707.1:51408358-51468358 GCA_021613375.1 Megaleporinus macrocephalus | reverse complement strand
TTCTAAACATCTCTACTCCACCAACACTGCCATCTAATCACCTCCAAACATCTCTACTCCACCAACACTGCCATCCAAACACCTCCAAACATCTCTACTCCACCAACATTGCTAACCAAACACTTCTAAACATCTCTACTCCACCAACACTGCCATCCAAACACTTCTAAACATCTTTACTCCACCAACACTGCCATCCAAACACCTCCAAACATCTCTACTCCACCAACACTGCCATCCAAACACCTCCAAACATCTCTACTCCACCAACACTGCCATCCAAACACCTCCAAACATCTCTACTCCACCAACACTGCCACCCAACCTCGTAGTTTGCTTCTCTGACTGTCTGGCCCTTTAAAGAGCTCACACTAGTCTATTACTGTTACAGTGGAGGAGAATCTGGCCCTTTAAAGATGGAGCTGATATTAAAAGCAGGCGCTGGAGGGAGAGGAGTTCTCCGCTTGTGGTTTAGAAGGAACGGAGTTACGCAGATCCTGTGGCAGAAATTCCATCAGAACAGAAAGATTTTGGGAACACGTCCAGATCACCTAGTGACCTGCGGCGGTTTTCCCAGGCAGACAAACATGCGTGTGTTTAAACGCAGCTGAGCTGTTTATCCTTTTACCATAAACGCTAATTTAGTCTCGTTTATTCTTCGTATAGAGTTCGGGGCCCGCGTGCCGTACATCACCGGCCTGGCGGGTGTGTATCTGTTCGGTGGACGTTCCCACCGCATCTCTGTTTACACACTGAATCTCAACCACTTCATCTATTAATATCTATTAATGCTTCAGTACTCGTCCCAGACCTCCAGAGCTTAAAGGGCCCAGACCCTGTGTTTCTCACACGTTCTCATGCTCTGAGACCCTCATGTTCAGCTGAGCACGTGTAGGTAGAATCAGACCCCCTCCTTCACGAGCATCACGCAGGTCATCATACGGTCACTACGGATTAGACCCTGAAACAGGGGATTCAGAATTCAGCACAAGAGAAAGAGATCTAATCTAAAAGAGATTCTAACTCAAACTTTAAAGCCTAATCAGTCGGGCTGAGTCGGACGAAGACTGACCCGAGTCTTCACTGTGAGGTGAAATCATTTGTTTGGGACTGCAGTCGTGTTCTGTGGCTCCTGGTCTTGTTTATACTGGAAGGTCTGAGTGTTTATGAGGTTCTGGAAGCACAAAATTCTGACGAATGTCGAGCTGGACTGATTTCCGATGTGGCTGGTTGCAGTGATGCGTTTCGGATCCACGTGGGTTTGTAAACGTACTAGTTCTCTTTAGAAAGCAGCAGATCTTTTTATCTGAGTTCTGTAACTGAGATAACGTTATTAGCCCCTTAAGAACTGACTTTACTACCGAGTCGTAGCGTAAACCACTGCTGCACAGCTGCTTTAACTTTATAAAGATCAAACTCCTTAAATCCAGTCCCAGCTGCAGGTTATCTCCCAGTTCACACAGAATAAGAGCTCCAGTGAGCGCTCGAGCTAACGAGAAAGCATCAAAAAACAAAACCAGTTTAGACCTGAGAGCAAGAATCATCAATGTTTATAAAGCAGGAGAAGGAGATACACAGCTATCACAGCGAGTCCAAGTGTCCAGAACTGGAGGAGACATACTAAGAGAGCCGCACAATACAGAACAAGCCTGGCAGAAGATTCCAGACACCCTGGAAAGAAAGCGAGTGAGAACGACTGCCAGGACACCAGTGAACCACTTAGCCAAGTCAGGAACTGCTGTCTCAGAAAAGAGCATCACTAGAGGCCTGGACAGGAGTGAACCGCGGAGCTGCAGACCAAGAAAAAGACACCTTCCAGACAGACTGACGTACGCTAAGGACGACCTGGAGAACCGTGTACATATCAGGATTCAGTACCACATAGGAAAGTGTCCCAAATCTGAAATATCAGGAAACCTTCAGACACGGACACTCTTACTGTGGACTCCTAACCTGCTCCTAGAGACACGCCCCCAAAACCAACTTTGAGATGAAAATACAGCAAATATATAAACACACATGTTCAGCCTCGCTCCTCTCGCTCCTCACGCTCCTCACGCTCCTCTCGCTCCTCTCGCTCCTCACGCTCCTCTCGCTCCTCACGCTCCTCTCGCTCCTCTCGCTCCTCTCGCTCCTCACGCTCCTCTCGCTCCTCACGCTCCTCTCGCTCCTCTCGCTCCTCACGCTCCTCTCGCTCCTCACGCTCCTCTCGCTCCTCACGCTCCTCTCGCTCCTCTCCTTTCGCTCCTCACGCTCCTCTCGCTCCTCTCCTCTCGCTCCTCTCCTCAGGTGTGTCCGGTAATCAGCATCACAGGTGTCTCATATTTGTAATCGGTCAGTCGGGCTGTTTAAAGGGTGGACGGTGGTCACTGTGCTGTGTGGTGTCAGGTGTGTATCTCGCTGGATGCTGAGGAGAACACTACAGACACATATGTTAAAGGTGAAGACCACCTGTGTAGGGGTGACTAAAGCCATAACATAAACATAAAAGACTAATCAACCCAACGCAGCGTCTGAACTGCTACAGCTGTGTTATTACTCCACGTCTGGAAACCGTCAGAGTGGGCCACGCCCAAATAGCAAACGACAACAAGCCAGCTGAAAGGTGGGGAGCTCACTAACCTAAACAAAACTAAAGAGAAGAAAGAAACCAGCTGCTCTAAGAGAAATAAATATATTAAACAAACAGACACCCACTCCTACAAGAGACCCCCGAACACTGGTCTTCAGCTGTCTCAGAAGATCTCACTGAGCCGCTCGGCGTAGCTAACATGGTGACCAGACTACAGCGCTGAACTTCACCAGCTTAACTACTGATCTGAAATCAAACACGGAACCCCGCTGCTGCTCGTCGATCAGACAGAAGGCTGTGCTTCTGGGAGAACCTCGTTTGGACAGATGAGACAAAACTGGACCTTCTGGTGAATCACATCAGCTCTACGTTCATGGACGCAGACATGGAGCCTAGAAAGAGAAGAAGATTGAACCGACTGTGAAACATGGAGGAGGCTCGGTTCTGCTCTAGAGCTGCTTTGCTGGGGGTCTTCAGGATGTGAAATCTCAAGACTGTGGAGCCCCCCAGAGCGAAATGTGCTGCCCACTGTCAGAAAGCTCGGTCTCAGTCGCAGGTCAGGAGTCCTCCAACAGGATAATGATCCAAAACACACCACTAAACACATCCCAGACTGGCTGAGATCAAAGCGCGAGTTTTTCTTCACGGGCGTGTAAATATATATAAAACACAACGTTTACATTCACTCTTTTTTTGGTTTTGTTGCCATCAAGATGTGATTATTTGGCGTTTAAGGTGGAACGGAAACGTTATTAATGTCAAATTTGGACTGACTCAGCGTTTAAGGTGGAACAGAAACTCCTGAAAAGGTGCCTTTTGATGAAAGACGTTCCGGGTTTTACTGATTAGCGTCTCTAACAGCTCACTGCTGAGACTGCTCGTGTTTATTAGTGGTGTATCTACAACTTCCAGAAGGTCCAGTGTGATGACTGTTCTCACTTAATTGCATGGCTGGTTGTTTTTTCCAACATATGCAGATAGTTCTTCTCTTCACCTACTCAAGTCCTGACCAATAGAAGAGCTCGCTCGACTGTATCAACCACAGAGAACCTAATCTTTCTGAATTCTGCTGGGAGATATTTAACCCCTTCATTTCCTTTTCTGAATCCTAACCATGATTAAATAAAAATAAACCCCCTTTTTTCATTTCCCCAAATCACTTTTACCTTCAAAATCAATCACCTTTTTACACTTTTACCACTTTTTGTTTAACAGTTTGTAAAGAATTTATCGTTTCACTCTTCGACAGTTTCCTCTCTTCACCTCTGACGTGTACAGTTTTACAGCTGTAGTCATTTTACAATATTAATATTTACACTTCTATGATTTGAAATTGATCTCAGTGCTGTGATGTTTTGGGGAGTCCTTCAGACTCCACCCCCAAACGCCTGCCTCCTTAGCGACGAGGCCTGGAGAACATTTTGGCTTGTGGAGTGTCCGACTGTCCTGAGCACAGCAGCCGGTCAGATGTTTTCCTGCCTTATAAGGAGTGCTTGTGGTTCCCCAGAAGATCAATCAAAGTTCAGCTGGACCTTCTTGATGCCCAGAGCGGTGGTCAGACACGCAGAGCAGATAAAACACTTGGCTACTGTCTCAGTAAATAACCAGCTCGGCCACGTCGGCGTCGTGTTTGTTGTGGGGTCTGTTTTTATATGAGATATATTTAAAGCTCCTGGAGAAGATCTCAGATCAGACCCAGCTCTGCTGGAATTTACTCTTCATCCCTCTGACGTGAGAAGAACATGTTTGGAGGACAGCGCTGCTGTGAACGGTCTGAGAGGGTTCTGGACGCCGTTTAACAGAATCAGTTGAACTGAGAACCACGAGGAGCTTTTATCTAGAACCAGGAAGCAGCAGCAGAACTGTCTGACCCTCCGTCTGAGGTCAGGACGAGAGACTAAACCTCTCACCAGTGACCAATTACATCACCCCCAGACCAACTGTTCACTCTACAATACTCACTCCTACCGAGCACACGAGGGTGAAGCAGCTCACTCACCAGTTTAACTTCAGCAGCTCAGCATTCCCAGCATGGACATCCCGGCAGAGACGGGGAGGAGACACTGGTGGAGAGAGTGGTCGGTAAATCTGGCACTGGTCTTTACTGGTTGAGCTGAAACGGCTGGTATGGGGGTTTATGGAAGACCGAGGCTGGAACCCTGTCCATATTTGTTGTAGTTTTATGGATGCTGGTGCGGTCAGTCTCTGTACGTCTCAGCCAATGAGGGCTGAAAGTTTGAAGCTCCTGTAATATTACTGGACCACACGGCTCCCTCTCCTCTGTCCCCCCGGCAGAATCCAGCTCTGAACCTTCACACCTTCAGCTCACCAACAAACCCACACGCACAGCTGAGCACGAGGCCCAACACACTGACCTGTATTTACAGATTCTAATACAGCATCTCATACAGCACAGCGGAGAAGTCAGAGACCACCCTCTTACAGTCAGTGACCACCCTCTTACAGTAAGAGACCACCTTCTTACAGTCAAAGACCACCCTCTTACAGTCAGTGACCACCTTCTTACAGTCAAAGACCACCCTCTTACAGTCAGAGACCATCTTCTTACAGTTAGAGACCACCCTCTTACAGTCAGAGACCACCCTCTTACAGTCAGTGACCACCTTTTTACAGTTAGAGACCATCTTCTCAGTCAGAGACCACCCTCTTACAGTCAGAGACCACATTCTAACAGTCAGAGACCACCTTCTCACAGAGACCTCCTCTTACAGTCAGAGACCACCTTCTCAGACAGCCCCTCTTACAGTCTGAGACCCCCTCTTACAGTCAGAGACCCCCTGTCACAGTCACTGAGTGTGTTCTGTGGAGGTGGGACTGTACTGAAGCTGAACTGAAGCTGAACTAAAGCTGTACTGAAGCTGTACTGAAGCTGTACTGAAGCTGAACTGAAGCTGTACTGAAGCTGTACTGAAGCTGAACTGAAGCTGAACTGAAGCTGAACTGAAGCTGTACTGAAGCTGAACTGAAGCTGTACTGAAGATGAACTGAAGCTGTACTGAGGCTGAACTGAAGCTGTTCTGAAGCTGTACTGAAGCTGATCTGAAGCTGTACTGTACAGCACGGCATCAATCAGACCCAGCACGGCATCAATCAGACCCAGCACGGCATCAATCAGACCCAGCACGGCATCAATCAGACCCAGCAGAAACGCTGACCGACGTTAACGACACTGGGCGGTGAATAGTTTCCACTTCACAGCAGATTCTAATACAGCATCTCATACAGCACAGCGGAGCAGTCAGAGACCACCCTCTTACAGTCAGAGACCACCCTCTTACAGTCAGTGACCACCTTCTTACAGTCAGACCACCCTCTTACAGTCAGAGACCACCTTCTTACAGTTAGAGACCACCCTCTTACTGTCAGTGACCACCTTCTTACAGTTAGAGACCATCTTCTCAGTCAGAGAACACCCTCTTACAATCAGAGACCACCTTCTTACAGTTAGAGACCACCCTCTTACAGTCAGTGACCACCTTCTTACAGTTAGAGACCATCTTCTCAGTCAGAGACCACCCTCTTACAGTCAGAGACCACCCTGTTACAGTCAGAGACCACCTTCTCAGACAGCCCCTCTTACAGTCAGAGACCCCCTGTCACAGTCACTGAGTGTGTTCTGTGGAGGTGGGACTGTGCTGAAGCTGAACTGAAGCTGTGCTGAAGCTGAACTGAAGCTGTACTGAAGCTGAACTGAAGATGAACTGAAGCTGTACTGAAGCTGTACTGAAGCTGAACTGAAGATGAACTGAAGCTGTACTGAAACTGTACTGAAGCTGAACTGAAGATGAACTGAAGCTGTACTGAAGCTGAACTGAGGCTGTACTGAGGCTGTACTGAAGCTGTACTGAAGCTGAACTGAAGCTGTACTGAAGATGAACTGAAGCTGTACTGAAGATGAACTGAAGCTGTACTGAGGCTGAACTGAAGCTGTTCTGAAGCTGTACTGAAGGTGAACTGAAGCTGTACTGAAGCTGTACTGAAGCTGTACTGAAGATGAACTGAAGCTGAACTGAAGCTGAACTGAAGCTGTACTGAAGCTGTACTGAGGCTGAACTGAAGCTGTTCTGAAGCTGTACTGAAGGTGTACTGAAGCTGTACTGAAGCTGTACTGAAGCTGTACTGAAGCTGTTCTGAGGCTGAACTGAGGCTGAACTGAAGCTGTACTGAAGGTGAACTGAAGCTGTACTGAGGCTGAACTGAAGCTGAACTGAAGATGAACTGAAGGTGAACTGAAGCTGTACTGAAGCTGTACTGAAGCTGTACTGAAGATGAACTGAAGCTGAACTGAAGCTGTACTGAAGCTGTACTGAAGCTGAACTGAAGATGAACTGAAGCTGAACTGAAGCTGTACTGAAGCTGATCTGAAGCTGTACTGAAGCTGAACTGAAGATGAACTGAAGCTGAACTGAAGCTGTACTGAAGCTGATCTGAAGCTGTACTGTACAGAACGGCATCAATCAGACCCAGCACGGCATCAATCAGACCCAGCACGACATCAATCAGACCCAGCACGGCATCAATCAGACCCAGCACGGCATCAATCAGACCCAGCACGGCATCAATCAGACCCAGCAGAAACGCTGACCGACGTTAACGACACTGGGTGGTGAATAGTTTCCACTTCACAGCAGATTCTAATACAGCATCTCATACAGCACAGCGGAGCAGTCAGAGACCATCCTCTTAAAGTCAGAGACCACCCTCTTACAGTCAGTGACCACCTTCTTACAGTCAAAGACCACCCTCTTACAGTCAAAGACCACCTTCTTACAGTTAGAGACCACCCTCTTACTGTCAGTGACCACCTTTTTACAGTTAGAGACCATCTTCTCAGTCAGAGAACACCCTCTTACAATCAGAGACCACCTTCTTACAGTTAGAGACCACCCTCTTACAGTCAGAGACCACCCTCTTCCTGTCAGTGACCACCCTCTTACAGTTAGAGACCATCTTCTCAGTCAGAGACCACCCTCTTACAGTCAGAGACCACATTCTAACAGTCAGAGACCACCTTCTCAGACAGCCCCTCTTACAGTCTGAGACCCCCTCTTACAGTCAGAGACCCTCTGTCACAGTCACTGAGTGTGTTCTGTGGAGGTGGGACTGTACTGAAGCTGAACTGAAGCTGTACTGAAGCTGAACTGAAGATGAACTGAAGCTGTACTGAAGCTGTACTGAAGATGAACTGAAGCTGAACTGAAGCTGTACTGAAGCTGATCTGAAGCTGTACTGTACAGCACGGCATCAATCAGACCCAGCACGGCATCAATCAGACCTAGCACGGCATCAATCAGACCCAGCACGGCATCAATCAGACCCAGCACGGCATCTATCAGACGCAGCACGGCATCAATCAGACCCAGCACGGCATCAATTAGACCCAGCACGGCATCAATCAGACGCAGCACGGCATCAATCAGACCCAGCACGGCATCAATCAGACCCAGCATGACATCAATCAGACCCAGCACGACATCAATCAGACCCAGCACGGCATCAATCAGACCCAGCACGACATCAATCAGACCCAGCACGACATCAATCAGACCCAGCACGGCATCAATCAGACCCAGCAGAAACGCTGACCGATGTTAACGACACTGGGCGGTGAATAGTTTCCACTTCACAGCAGATTCTAATACAGCATCTCATAAAGCACAGCAGAGCAGTCAGAGACCACCCTCTTACAGTCAGAGACCACCCTCTTACTGTCAGTGACCATCTTCTTACAGTTCGAGACCATCTTCTCAGTCAGAGACCACCCTCTTACAGTCAGAGACCACCCACCTTCTCACAGAGACCTCCTCTTACAGTCAGAGACCACCTTCTCAGACAGCCCCTCTTACAGTCTGAGACCCCCTCTTACAGTCAGAGACCCCCTGTCACAGTCACTGAGTGTGTTCTGTGGAGGTGGGACTGTACTGAAGCTGAACTGAAGCTGTATTGAAGCTGAACTGAAGCTGTACTGAAGCTGTACTGAAGCTGTACTGAAGATGAACTGAAGCTGTACTGAAACTGTACTGAAGCTGTACTGAAGCTGAACTGAAGATGATCTGAAGCTGTACTGAAGCTGAACTGAAGCTGTACTGAAGCTGTACTGAAGCTGAACTGAAGCTGTACTGAAGCTGTACTGAAGCTGTACTGAAGATGAACTGAAGTTGTACTGAAGATGAACTGAAGCTGTACTGAAGATGAACTGAAGCTGTTCTGAAGCTGTACTGAAGGTGAACTGAAGCTGTACTGAAGCTGTACTGAAGCTGTACTGAAGCTGTACTGAAGCTGTTCTGAGGCTGAACTGAAGCTGTTCTGAAGCTGTACTGAAGGTGAACTGAAGCTGTACTGAAGCTGTACTGAAGCTGAACTGAAGATGAACTGAAGCTGAACTGAAGCTGTACTGAAGCTGATCTGAAGCTGTACTGTACAGAACGGCATCAATCAGACCCAGCACGGCATCAATAAGACCCAGCACGGCATCAATCAGACCCAGCACGGCATCAATCAGACCCAGCACGGCATCAATCAGACCCAGCACTGCATCAATCAGACCCAGCACGGCATTAATCAGGCCCAGCATGGCATCAATTAGACCCAGCACGGCATCAATCAGACTCAGCACGACATCAATCAGACCCAGCAGGGCATCAATCGGACCCAGCACGACATCAATCAGACCCAGCACTGCATCAATCAGACCCAGCACGACATCAATCAGACCCAGCACGACATCAATCAGACCCAGCACGGCATCAAACAGACCCAGCACGGCATCAATCAGACGCAGCACAGCATCAATCAGAACCAGGACGGCATCAATCAGACCCAGCACGGCATCAATCAGACCCAGCACGGCATCAATCAGACCCAGCACGGCATCAATCAGACCCAGCAGAAACGCTGACCGACATTAACGACACTGGGCGGTGAATAGTTTCCACTTCACAGCAGATTCTAATACAGCATCTCATACAGCACAGCGGAGCAGTCAGAGACCACCCTCTTACAGTCAGAGACCACCCTCTTACAGTCAGTGACCACCTTCTTACAGTCAAAGACCACCCTCTTACAGTCAGAGACCACCTTCTTACAGTTAGAGACCACCCTCTTACTGTCAGTGACCACCTTTTTACAGTTAGAGACCATCTTCTCAGTCAGAGAACACCCTCTTCCAATCAGAGACCACCTTCTTACAGTTAGAGACCACCCTCTTACAGTCAGAGACCACCCTCTTACTGTCAGTGACCACCTTCTTACAGTTAGAGACCATCTTCTCAGTCAGAGACCACCCTCTTACAGTCAGAGACCACCCTCTTACAGTCAGAGACCACATTCTAACAGTCAGAGACCACCTTCTCACAGAGACCTCCTCTTACAGTCAGAGACCACCTTCTCAGACAGCCCCTCTTACAGTCTGAGACCCCCTCTTACAGTCAGAGACCCTCTGTCACAGTCACTGAGTGTGTTCTGTGGAGGTGGGAATGTACTGAAGCTGAACTGAAGCTGAACTGAAGCTGTGCTGAAGCTGTACTGAAGATGAACTGAAGCTGTACTGAAACTGTACTGAAGCTGTACTGAAGCTGAACTGAAGATGAACTGAAGCTGTACTGAAGCTGAACTGAAGCTGTACTGAAGCTGTACTGAAGCTGAACTGAAGCTGTACTGAAGCTGTACTGAAGCTGTACTGAAGATGAACTGAAGTTGTACTGAAGATGAACTGAAGCTGTACTGAAGCTGAACTGAAGCTGTACTGAGGCTGAACTGAAGCTGTTCTGAAGCTTTACTGAAGGTGAACTGAAGCTGTACTGAAGCTGTACTGAAGCTGTACTGAAGATGAACTGAAGCTGAACTGAAGCTGTACTGAAGCTGTACTGAAGCTGTACTGAGGCTGAACTGAAGCTGTTCTGAAGCTGTACTGAAGGTGAACTGAAGCTGTACTGAAGCTGTACTGAAGCTGTACTGAAGCTGTACTGAAGCTGTTCTGAGGCTGAACTGAAGCTGTTCTGAAGCTGTACTGAAGGTGAACTGAAGCTGTACTGAAGCTGTACTGAAGCTGAACTGAAGATGAACTGAAGCTGAACTGAAGCTGTACTGAAGCTGATCTGAAGCTGTACTGTACAGAACGGCATCAATCAGACCCAGCACGGCATCAATAAGACCCAGCACGGCATCAATCAGACCCAGCACTGCATCAATCAGACCCAGCACGGCATCAATCAGGCCCAGCATGGCATCAATTAGACCCAGCACGGCATCAATCAGACTCAGCATGACATCAATCAGACCCAGCAGGGCATCAATCGGTCCCAGCACGACATCAATCAGACCCAGCACAACATCAATCAGACCCAGCACGGCATCAAACAGACCCAGCACGGCATCAATCAGACGCAGCACGGCATCAATCAGACCCAGCACGGCATCAATCAGACCCAGCACGGCATCAATCAGACCCAGCACGGCATCAATCAGACCCAGCACGGCATCAATCAGACCGAGCAGAAACGCTGACCGACGTTAACGACACTGGGCGGTGAATAGTTTCCACTTCACAGCAGATTCTAATACAGCATCTCATACAGCACAGCGGAGCAGTCAGAGACCACCCTCTTACAGTCAGAGACCACCCTCTTACAGTCAGTGACCACCTTCTTACAGTCAAAGACCACCCTCTTACAGTCAGAGACCACCTTCTTACAGTTAGAGACCACCCTCTTACTGTCAGTGACCACCTTTTTACAGTTAGAGACCATCTTCTCAGTCAGAGAACACCCTCTTCCAATCAGAGACCACCTTCTTACAGTTAGAGACCACCCTCTTACAGTCAGAGACCACCCTCTTACTGTCAGTGACCACCTTCTTACAGTTAGAGACCATCTTCTCAGTCAGAGACCACCCTCTTACAGTCAGAGACCACCCTCTTACAGTCAGAGACCACATTCTAACAGTCAGAGACCACCTTCTCACAGAGACCTCCTCTTACAGTCAGAGACCACCTTCTCAGACAGCCCCTCTTACAGTCTGAGACCCCCTCTTACAGTCAGAGACCCTCTGTCACAGTCACTGAGTGTGTTCTGTGGAGGTGGGACTGTACTGAAGCTGAACTGAAGCTGAACTGAAGCTGTGCTGAAGCTGAACTGAAGCTGTGCTGAAGCTGTACTGAAGCTGAACTGAAGATGAACTGAAGCTGTACTGAAGCTGTACTGAAGCTGAACTGAAGATGAACTGAAGCTGTACTGAAGCTGTACTGAAGCTGTGCTGAAGCTGAACTGAAGATGAAATGAAGCTGTACTGAAGCTGAACTGAAGCTGTACTGAGGCTGAATTGAAGCTGTTCTGAAGCTATACTGAAGGTGAACTGAAGCTGTACTGAAGCTGTACTGAAGGTGAACTGAAGCTGTACTGAAGCTGTACTGTAGCTGAACTGAAGATGAACTGAAGCTGAACTGAAGCTGTACTGAAGCTGATCTGAAGCTGTACTGTACAGCACGGCATCAATCAGACCCAGCACGGCATCAATCAGACCTAGCACGGCATCAATCAGACCCAGCACGGCATCAATCAGACCCAGCACGGCATCTATCAGACGCAGCACGGCATCAATCAGACCCAGCACAGCATCAATCAGACCCAGCACGGCATCAATCAGACCCAGCACGACATCAATCAGACCCAGCACGGCATCAATCAGACCCAGCACGACATCAATCAGACCCAGCACGACATCAATCAGACAAAGCACTGCATCAATCAGACCCAGCACGACATCAATCAGACCCAGCACGACATCAATCAGACCCAGCACGACATCAATCAGACCCAGCACGGCATCAATCAGACCCAGCAGAAACGCTGACCGATGTTAACGACACTGGGCGGTGAATAGTTTCCACTTCACAGCAGATTCTAATACAGCATCTCATAAAGCACAGCGGAGCAGTCAGAGACCACCCTCTTACAGTCAGAGACCACCCTCTTACTGTCAGTGACCATCTTCTTACAGTTCGAGACCATCTTCTCAGTCAGAGACCACCCTCTTACAGTCAGAGACCACCCACCTTCTCACAGAGACCTCCTCTTACAGTCAGAGACCACCTTCTCAGACAGCCCCTCTTACAGTCTGAGACCCCCTCTTACAGTCAGAGACCCTCTGTCACAGTCACTGAGTGTGTTCTGTGGAGGTGGGACTGTACTGAAGCTGAACTGAAGCTGAACTGAAGCTGTGCTGAAGCTGAACTGAAGCTGTGCTGAAGCTGTACTGAAGCTGAACTGAAGATGAACTGAAGCTGTACTGAAGCTGTACTGAAGCTGAACTGAAGATGAACTGAAGCTGTACTGAAGCTGTACTGAAGCTGTGCTGAAGCTGAACTGAAGATGAAATGAAGCTGTACTGAAGCTGAACTGAAGCTGTACTGAGGCTGAATTGAAGCTGTTCTGAAGCTATACTGAAGGTGAACTGAAGCTGTACTGAAGCTGTACTGAAGGTGAACTGAAGCTGTACTGAAGCTGTACTGAAGCTGAACTGAAGATGAACTGAAGCTGAACTGAAGCTGTACTGAAGCTGATCTGAAGCTGTACTGTACAGCACGGCATCAATCAGACCCAGCACGGCATCAATCAGACCTAGCACGGCATCAATCAGACCCAGCACGGCATCAATAAGACCCAGCACGGCATCTATCAGACGCAGCACGGCATCAATCAGACCCAGCACAGCATCAATCAGACCCAGCACGGCATCAATCAGACCCAGCACGGCATCAATCAGACCCAGCACGGCATCAATCAGACCCAGCACGACATCAATCAGACCCAGCACGACATCAATCAGACAAAGCACTACATCAATCAGACCCAGCACGAAATCAATCAGACCCAGCACGACATCAATCAGACCCAGCACGACATCAATCAGACCCAGCACGGCATCAATCAGACCCAGCAGAAACGCTGACCGATGTTAACGACACTGGGCGGTGAATAGTTTCCACTTCACAGCAGATTCTAATACAGCATCTCATAAAGCACAGCGGAGCAGTCAGAGACCACCCTCTTACAGTCAGAGACCACCCTCTTACTGTCAGTGACCATCTTCTTACAGTTCGAGACCATCTTCTCAGTCAGAGACCACCCTCTTACAGTCAGAGACCACCTTCTCAGACAGCCCCTCTTACAGTCTGAGACCCCCTCTTACAGTCAGAGACCCCCTGTCACAGTCACTGAGTGTGTTCTGTGGAGGTGGGACTGTACTGAAGCTGAACTGAAGCTGTACTGAAGCTGAACTGAAGCTGTACTGAAGCTGTACTGAAGCTGTACTGAAGATGAACTGAAGCTGTACTGAAACTGTACTGAAGCTGTACTGAAGCTGAACTGAAGATGAACTGAAGCTGTACTGAAGCTGAACTGAAGCTGTACTGTAGCTGTACTGAAGCTGAACTGAAGCTGTACTGAAGCTGAACTGAAGCTGTACTGAAGATGAACTGAAGTTGTACTGAAGATGAACTGAAGCTGTACTGAAGCTGAACTGAAGCTGTACTGAGGCTGAACTGAAGCTGTTCTGAAGCTGTACTGAAGGTGAACTGAAGCTGTACTGAAGCTGTACTGAAGCTGTACTGAAGCTGTACTGAAGCTGTTCTGAGGCTGAACTGAAGCTGTTCTGAAGCTGTACTGAAGGTGAACTGAAGCTGTACTGAAGCTGAACTGAAGATGAACTGAAGCTGAACTGAAGCTGTACTGAAGCTGATCTGAAGCTGTACTGTACAGAACGGCATCAATAAGACCCAGCACGGCATCAATCAGACCCAGCACGACATCAATCAGACCCAGCACGGCATCAATCAGACCCAGCACTGCATCAATCGGACCCAGCACGACATCAATCAGACTCAGCACGACATCAATCAGACCCAGCAGGGCATCAATCGGACCCAGCACGACATCAATCAGACCCAGCACGACATCAATCAGACCCAGAACGACATCAATCAGACCCAGCACGGCATCAAACAGACCCAGCACGGCATCAATCAGACGCAGCACGGCATCAATCAGACCCAGCACGACATCAATCAGACCCAGCACGGCATCAAACAGACCCAGCACGGCATCAATCAGACGCAGCACGGCATCAATCAGACCCAGCACGGCATCAATCAGACTCAGCACGGCATCAATCAGACCCAGCACGGCATCAATCAGACCCAGCAGAAACGCTGACCGACGTTAACGACACTGGGCGGTGAATAGTACTGAAGCTGTACTGAAGATGAACTGAAGCTGTACTGAAACTGTACTGAAGCTGAACTGTAGCTGAACCGAAGATGAACTGAAGCTGTACTGAAACTGTACTGAAGCTGTACTGTAGCTGAACTGCAGATGAACTGAAGCTGTACTGAAGCTGAACTGAAGCTGTACTGAAGCTGTACTGAAGCTGAACTGAAGCTGTGCTGAAGCTGTACTGAAGCTGTACTGAAGATGAACTGAAGTTGTACTGAAGATGAACTGAAGCTGTACTGAAGCTGAACTGAAGCTGTACTGAGGCTGAACTGAAGCTGTTCTGAAGCTGTACTGAAGGTGAACTGAAGCTGTACTGAAGCTGTACTGAAGCTGTACTGAAGATGAACTGAAGCTGAACTGAAGTTGTACTGAAGCTGTACTGAAGCTGAACTGAGGCTGAACTGAAGCTGTTCTGAAGCTGTACTGAAGATGAACTGAAGCTGTACTGAAGCTGTACTGAAGCTGTACTGAAGCTGTACTGAAGCTGTACTGAAGCTGTTCTGAGGCTGAACTGAAGCTGTTCTGAAGCTGTACTGAAGGTGAACTGAAGCTGTACTGAAGCTGTACTGAAGCTGAACTGAAGATGAACTGAAGCTGAACTGAAGCTGATCTGAAGCTGTACTGTACAGAACGGCATCAATCAGACCCAGCACGGCATCAATAAGACCCTGCACGGCATCATTCAGGCCCAGCATGGCATCAATTAGACCCAGCACGGCATCAATCAGACTCAGCACGACATCAATCAGACCCAGCACGACATCAATCAGACCCAGCACGGCATCAAACAGACCCAGCACGACATCAATCAGACCCAGCACGACATCAATCAGACCCAGCACGGCATCAAACAGACCCAGCACGGCATCAATCAGACGCAGCACGGCATCAATCAGACCCAGCACGGCATCAATCAGACCCAGCACGGCATCAATCAGACCCAGCACGGCATCAATCAGACCCAGCAGAAACGCTGACCGACGTTAACGACACTGGGCGGTGAGAAGTTTCCACTTCACAGCAGATTCTAATACAGCATCTCATACAGCACAGCGGAGCAGTCAGAGACCACCCTCTTACAGTCAGAGACCACCCTCTTACAGTCAGTGACCACCTTCTTACAGTCAAAGACCACCCTCTTACAGTCAGAGACCACCTTCTTACAGTTAGAGACCACCCTCTTACTGTCAGTGACCACCTTTTTACAGTTAGAGACCATCTTCTCAGTCAGAGAACACCCTCTTCCAATCAGAGACCACCTTCTTACAGTTAGAGACCACCCTCTTACAGTCAGAGACCACCCTCTTACTGTCAGTGACCACCTTCTTACAGTTAGAGACCATCTTCTCAGTCAGAGACCACCCTCTTACAGTCAAAGACCACCCTCTTACAGTCAGAGACCACCTTCTTACAGTTAGAGACCACCCTCTTACTGTCAGTGACCACCTTTTTACAGTTAGAGACCATCTTCTCAGTCAGAGAACACCCTCTTCCAATCAGAGACCACCTTCTTACAGTTAGAGACCACCCTCTTACAGTCAGAGACCACCCTCTTACTGTCAGTGACCACCTTCTTACAGTTAGAGACCATCTTCTCAGTCAGAGACCACCCTCTTACAGTCAGAGACCACATTCTAACAGTCAGAGACCACCTTCTCACAGAGACCTCCTCTTACAGTCAGAGACCACCTTCTCAGACAGCCCCTCTTACAGTCTGAGACCCCCTCTTACAGTCAGAGACCCTCTGTCACAGTCACTGAGTGTGTTCTGTGGAGGTGGGACTGTACTGAAGCTGAACTGAAGCTGAACTGAAGCTGTGCTGAAGCTGAACTGAAGCTGTGCTGAAGCTGTACTGAAGCTGAACTGAAGATGAACTGAAGCTGTACTGAAGCTGTACTGAAGCTGAACTGAAGATGAACTGAAGCTGTACTGAAGCTATACTGAAGCTGTACTGAAGCTGAACTGAAGATGAACTGAAGATGAACTGAAGCTGAACTGAAGCTGTACTGAGGCTGAACTGAAGCTGTTCTGAAGCTATACTGAAGGTGAACTGAAGCTGTACTGAAGCTGTACTGAAGGTGAACTGAAGCTGTACTGAAGCTGTACTGAAGCTGAACTGAAGATGAACTGAAGCTGAACTGAAGCTGTACTGTACAGCACTGCATCAATCAGACCCAGCACGGCATCAATCAGACCTAGCACGGCATCAATCAGACCCAGCACGGCATCAATCAGACCCAGCACGGCATCTATCAGACGCAGCACGGCATCAATCAGACCCAGCACAGCATCAATCAGACCCAGCACGGCATCAATCAGACGCAGCACGGCATCAATCAGACCCAGCACGGCATCAATCAGACCCAGCACGACATCAATCAGACCCAGCACGACATCAATCAGACCCAGCACGGCATCAATCAGACCCAGCACAACATCAATCAGACCCAGCACGACATCAATCAGACCCAGCACGACATCAATCAGACCCAGCACGGCAGCAATCAGACCCAGCACGGCATCAATCAGACCCAGCAGAAACGCTGACCGACGTTAACGACACTGGGCGGTGAATAGTTTCCACTTCACAGCGGATTCTAATACAGCATCTCATACAGCATAGCGGAGCAGTCAGAGACCACCCTCTTACAGTCAGAGACCACCCTCTTACTGTCAGTGACCACCTTCTTACAGTTCGAGACCATCTTCTCAGTCAGAGACCACCCTCTTATAGTCAGAGACCACCCACCTTCTCACAGAGACCTCCTTTTACAGTCAGAGACCACCTTCTCAGACAGCCCCTCTTACAGTCTGAGACCCCCTCTTACAGTCAGAGACCCCCTGTCACAGTCACTGAGTGTGTTCTGTGGAGGTGGGACTGTACTGAAGCTGAACTGAAGCTGTACTGAAGCTGAACTGAAGCTGTACTGAAGCTGTACTGAAGCTGTACTGAAGATGAACTGAAGCTGTACTGAAACTGTACTGAAGCTGTACTGAAGCTGAACTGAAGCTGTACTGAAGCTGTACTGAAGATGAACTGAAGCTGTACTGAAACTGTACTGAAGCTGTACTGAAGCTGAACTGAAGATGAACTGAAGCTGTACTGAAGATGAACTGAAGCTGTACTGAAGCTGAACTGAAGCTGTACTGAAGCTGTACTGAAGCTGTACTGAAGATGAACTGAAGCTGAACTGAAGCTGTACTGAAGCTGTACTGAAGCTGTACTGAGGCTGAACTGAAGCTGTTCTGAAGCTGTACTGAAGGTGAACTGAAGCTGTACTGAAGCTGTACTGAAGCTGTACTGAAGCTGTACTGAAGCTGTTCTGAGGCTGAACTGAAGCTGTTCTGAAGCTGTACTGAAGGTGAACTGAAGCTGTACTGAAGCTGTACTGAAGCTGAACTGAAGATGAACTGAAGCTGAACTGAAGCTGTACTGAAGCTGATCTGAAGCTGTACTGTACAGAACGGCATCAATCAGACCCAGCACGGCATCAATAAGACCCAGCACGGCATCAATCAGACCCAGCATGACATCAATCAGACCCAGCACGGCATCAATCAGACCCAGCACTGCATCAATCAGACCCAGCACGGCATCAATCAGGCCCAGCATGGCATCAATTAGACCCAGCACGGCATCAATCAGACTCAGCACTACATCAATCAGACACAGCAGGGCATCAATCGGACCCAGCACGACATCAATCAGACCCAGCACTGCATCAATCAGACCCAGCACGACATCAATCAGACCCAGCACGACATCAATCAGACCCAGCACGGCATCAAACAGACCCAGCACGGCATCAATCAGACGCAGCACGGCATCAATCAGACCCAGCACGGCATCAATCAGACCCAGCACGGCATCAATCAGACCCAGCACGGCATCAATCAGACCCAGCAGAAACGCTGACCGACGTTAACGACACTGGGCGGTGAATAGTTTCCACTTCACAGCAGATTCTAATACAGCATCTCATACAGCACAGCGGAGCAGTCAGAGACCACCCTCTTACAGTCAGAGACCACCCTCTTACAGTCAGTGACCACCTTCTTACAGTCAAAGACCACCCTCTTACAGTCAGTGACCACCTTCTTACAGTCAAAGACCACCCTCTTACAGTCAGTGACCACCTTCTTACAGTCAAAGACCGCCCTCTTACAGTCAGAGACCACCCTCTTACAGTCAGAGACCACCCTCTTACTGTCAGTGACCGCCTTCTTACAGTTAGAGACCATCTTCTCAGTCAGAGACAACCCTCTTACAGTCAGAGACCACCCTCTTACAGTCAGAGACCACATTCTAACAGTCAGAGACCACCTTCTCACAGAGACCTCCTCTTACAGTCAGAGACCACCTTCTCAGACAGCCCCTCTTACAGTCTGAGACCCCCTCTTACAGTCAGAGACCCCCTGTCACAGTCACTGAGTGTGTTCTGTGGAGGTGGGACTGTACTGAAGCTGAACTGAAGCTGTACTGAAGCTGAACTGAAGCTGTACTGAAGCTGTACTGAAGCTGTACTGAAGATGAACTGAAGCTGTACTGAAACTGTACTGAAGCTGTACTGAAGCTGAACTGAAGCTGTACTGAAGCTGTACTGAAGATGAACTGAAGCTGTACTGAAACTGTACTGAAGCTGTACTGAAGCTGAACTGAAGATGAACTGAAGCTGTACTGAAGATGAACTGAAGCTGTACTGAAGATGAACTGAAGCTGTACTGAAGCTGTACTGAAGCTGTACTGAAGATGAACTGAAGCTGAACTGAAGCTGTACTGAAGCTGTACTGAAGCTGTACTGAGGCTGAACTGAAGCTGTTCTGAAGCTGTACTGAAGGTGAACTGAAGCTGTACTGAAGCTGTACTGAAGCTGTACTGAAGCTGTACTGAAGCTGTTCTGAGGCTGAACTGAAGCTGTTCTGAAGCTGTACTGAAGGTGAACTGAAGCTGTACTGAAGCTGTACTGAAGCTGAACTGAAGATGAACTGAAGCTGAACTGAAGCTGTACTGAAGCTGATCTGAAGCTGTACTGTACAGAACGGCATCAATCAGACCCAGCACGGCATCAATAAGACCCAGCACGGCATCAATCAGACCCAGCATGACATCAATCAGACCCAGCACGGCATCAATCAGACCCAGCACTGCATCAATCAGACCCAGCACGGCATCAATCAGGCCCAGCATGGCATCAATTAGACCCAGCACGGCATCAATCAGACTCAGCACTACATCAATCAGACACAGCAGGGCATCAATCGGACCCAGCACGACATCAATCAGACCCAGCACTGCATCAATCAGACCCAGCACGACATCAATCAGACCCAGCACGACATCAATCAGACCCAGCACGGCATCAAACAGACCCAGCACGGCATCAATCAGACGCAGCACGGCATCAATCAGACCCAGCACGGCATCAATCAGACCCAGCACGGCATCAATCAGACCCAGCACGGCATCAATCAGACCCAGCAGAAACGCTGACCGACGTTAACGACACTGGGCGGTGAATAGTTTCCACTTCACAGCAGATTCTAATACAGCATCTCATACAGCACAGCGGAGCAGTCAGAGACCACCCTCTTACAGTCAGAGACCACCCTCTTACAGTCAGTGACCACCTTCTTACAGTCAAAGACCACCCTCTTACAGTCAGTGACCACCTTCTTACAGTCAAAGACCACCCTCTTACAGTCAGTGACCACCTTCTTACAGTCAAAGACCGCCCTCTTACAGTCAGAGACCACCCTCTTACAGTCAGAGACCACCCTCTTACTGTCAGTGACCGCCTTCTTACAGTTAGAGACCATCTTCTCAGTCAGAGACAACCCTCTTACAGTCAGAGACCACCCTCTTACAGTCAGAGACCACATTCTAACAGTCAGAGACCACCTTCTCACAGAGACCTCCTCTTACAGTCAGAGACCACCTTCTCAGACAGCCCCTCTTACAGTCTGAGACCCCCTCTTACAGTCAGAGACCCTCTGTCACAGTCACTGAGTGTGTTCTGTGGAGGTGGGACTGTACTGAAGCTGAAGTGAAGCTGAACTGAAGCTGTGCTGAAGCTGAACTGAAGCTGTGCTGAAGCTGTACTGAAGCTGAACTGAAGATGAACTGAAGCTGTACTGAAGCTGTACTGAAGCTGAACTGAAGATGAACTGAAGCTGTACTGAAGCTGTACTGAAGCTGAACTGAAGATGAACTGAAGATGAACTGAAGCTGAACTGAAGCTGTACTGAGGCTGAACTGAAGCTGTTCTGAAGCTATACTGAAGGTGAACTGAAGCTGTACTGAAGCTGTACTGAAGCTGAACTGAAGATGAACTGAAGCTGAACTGAAGCTGTACTGAAGCTGATCTGAAGCTGTACTGTACAGCACGGCATCAATCAGACCCAGCACGGCATCAATCAGACCTAGCACGGCATCAATCAGACCCAGCACGGCATCTATCAGACGCAGCACGACATCAATCAGACCCAGCACGGCATCAATCAGACCCAGCACTGCATCAATCAGACCCAGCACGGCATCAATCAGGCCCAGCATGGCATCAATTAGACCCAGCACGGCATCAATCAGACTCAGCATGACATCAATCAGTCCCAGCAGGGTATCAATCGGTCCCAGCACGACATCAATCAGACCCAGCACAACATCAATCAGACCCAGCACGGCATCAAACAGACCCAGCACGGCATCAATCAGACGCAGCACGGCATCAATCAGACCCAGCACGGCATCAATCAGACCCAGCACGGCATCAATCAGACCCAGCACGGCATCAATCAGACCCAGCACGGCATCAATCAGACCCAGCAGAAACGCTGACCGACGTTAACGACACTGGGCGGTGAATAGTTTCCACTTCACAGCAGATTCTAATACAGCATCTCATACAGCACAGCGGAGCAGTCAGAGACCACCCTCTTACAGTCAGAGACCACCCTCTTACAGTCAGTGACCACCTTCTTACAGTCAAAGACCACCCTCTTACAGTCAGAGACCACCTTCTTACAGTTAGAGACCACCCTCTTACTGTCAGTGACCACCTTTTTACAGTTAGAGACCATCTTCTCAGTCAGAGAACACCCTCTTCCAATCAGAGACCACCTTCTTACAGTTAGAGACCACCCTCTTACAGTCAGAGACCACCCTCTTACTGTCAGTGACCACCTTCTTACAGTTAGAGACCATCTTCTCAGTCAGAGACCACCCTCTTACAGTCAGAGACCACCCTCTTACAGTCAGAGACCACATTCTAACAGTCAGAGACCACCTTCTCACAGAGACCTCCTCTTACAGTCAGAGACCACCTTCTCAGACAGCCCCTCTTACAGTCTGAGACCCCCTCTTACAGTCAGAGACCCTCTGTCACAGTCACTGAGTGTGTTCTGTGGAGGTGGGACTGTACTGAAGCTGAACTGAAGCTGTGCTGAAGCTGAACTGAAGCTGTGCTGAAGCTGTACTGAAGCTGAACTGAAGCTGTACAAAAGCTGTACTGAAGGTGAACTGAAGCTGAACTGAAGCTGTACTGAAGCTGTACTGAAGCTGAACTGCAGCTGTACTGAAGCTGTACTGAAGCTGAACTGAAGCTGTACTGAAGCTGTACTGAAGGTGAACTGAAGCTGTACTGAAGCTGTACTGAAGGTGAACTGAAGCTGAACTGAAGCTGTACTGAAGCTGTACTGAAGGTGAACTGAAGCTGTACTGAAGCTGATCTGAAGCTGTACTGTACAGCACGGCATCAATCAGACCCAGCACGGCATCAATCAGACCCAGCACGGCATCAGACCCAGCACAGCATCAATCAGACCCAGCACGGCATCAATCAGACGCAGCACGGCATCAATCAGACCCAGCACAGCATCAATCAGACCCAGCACGGCATCAATCAGACGCAGCACGGCATCAATCAGACCCAGCACGGCATCAATCAGACCCAGCACGACATCAATCAGACCCATCACGACATCAATCAGACCCAGCACGGCATCAATCAGACCCAGCAGAAACGCTGACCGACGTTAACGACACTGGGCGGTGAATAGTTTCCACTTCACAGCAGATTCTAATACAGCATCTCATACAGCACAGCGGAGCAGTCAGAGACCACCCTCTTACAGTCAGAGACCACCCTCTTACAGTCAGTGACCACCTTCTTACAGTCAGAGACCACCTTCTTACAGTCAAAGACCACCCTCTTACAGTCAGAGACCACCTTCTTACAGTTAGAGACCACACTCTTACTGTCAGTGACCACCTTCTTACAGTTAGAGACCATCTTCTCAGTCAGAGAACACCCTCTTACAATCAGAGACCACCTTCTTACAGTTAGAGACCACCCTCTTACAGTCAGAGACCACCCTCTTACTGTCAGTGACCACCTTCTTACAGTTAGAGACCATCTTCTCAGTCAGAGACCACCCTCTTACAGTCAGAGACCACCCTCTTACAGTCAGAGACCACATTCTAATAGTCAGAGACCACCTTCTCACAGAGACCTCCTCTTACAGTCAGAGACCACCTTCTCAGACAGCCCCTCTTACAGTCTGAGACCCCCTCTTACAGTCAGAGACCCCCTGTCACAGTCACTGAGTGTGTTCTGTGGAGGTGGGACTGTACTGAAGCTGAACTGAAGCTGAACTGAAGCTGTGCTGAAGCTGTGCTGAAGCTGTACTGAAGCTGAACTGAAGCTGTACTAAAGCTGTACTGAAGCTGAACTGAAGCTGTACTGAAGCTGTACTGAAGATGAACTGAAGCTGTACTGAAGCTGTACTGAAGCTGTACTGAAGGTGAACTGAAGCTGAACAGAAGATGAACTGAAGCTGAACTGAAGCTGTACTGAAGCTGAACTGCAGCTGTACTGAAGCTGTACTGAAGCTGAACTGAAGCTGTACTGAAGCTGTACTGAAGGTGAACTGAAGCTGTACTGAAGCTGTACTGAAGGTGAACTGAAGTTGTACTGAAGCTGTACTGAAGCTGAACTGAAGCTGTACTGAAGTTGTACTGAAGGTGAACTGAAGCTGAACTGAAGCTGTACTGAAGGTGAACTGAAGCTGCACTGAAGGTGAACTGAAGCTGTACTGAAGCTGTACTGAAGCTGTACTGAAGGTGAACTGAAGCTGAACTGAAGGTGAACTGAAGCTGTACTGAAGCTGAACTGAAGCTGTACTGAAGCTGTACTGAAGGTGAACTGAAGCTGTACTGAAGGTGAACTGAAGATGAACTGAAGCTGTACTGAAGGTGAACTGAAGCTGTACTGAAGCTGTACTGAAGGTGAAGGACACTGAGCTGTGAGGTGTGTGTGCTGTGATGGTGTTCAGTAGTGAGTACTGAACTGTTTCAGTGAGAATTAAATAAATCACTTTTACAGAGAATTTATATTTAAACCTGTATCAGGAACACAGCCCCGCCCCCGAGATACCCGATCAATAATCATAATCAATACAGAAGTGATCCAGTCGTGCAGCGTGTAACAGAACTGAAAGATCATTTATTACTGACACACATAAACAATCACTCTCTGTGACATCACAAACAATACATCATCACCATCGTCCACACCGGTCACCAGTGCAGCTCTGAATTTCACACCACACACGTGTAAACAAGTCACACTCAATCACACACTCAGTCACACTCAGTCACACACTGTCACAGACTCAGTCACACTCAGTCACACACTCAGTCACACACTCAGTCACACACAGTCACACTCAGTCACACACTCAGTCAAACTCAGTCACACACTCAGTCACACTCAGTCACACTCCCAGTCACACACTCAGTCAAACTTAGTCAAACACTCAGTCACACTCTCAGTCACACACTCAGTCGCACTCAGTCACACACTCAGTCACACACTCAGTCACACTCAGTCACACACTCAGTCACACACTCAGTCACACTCAGTCACACACTCAGTCACACTCAGCGACTCACGAGACGAACACAATAAATACACACGGAATAAATAAATCAGTTATAAAAATAAACAACACTCTATTTTATATACAGCTGTTCATTTCTCACATGACTACACACAACTACACAACTACACAACTAACTACAGCTGCACGAGCTTCCGCTGAAAACATCCTGACATCAGTCTGATTATAATTATATAATAATAAATAATATTGTATTATATAATAAACGAAGTGTGTAGTTTGTACAGTGTGAGTGTAATGATTGTGTAGTTTGTACAGTGTGAGTGTAATGATTGTGTAGTTTGTACAGTGTGAGTGTAATGAGTGTGTAGTTTGTACAGAGTGAGTGTAATGAGTGTTTAGTTTGTACAGAGTGAGTGTAATGAGTGTGTAGTTTGTACAGTGTGAGTGTAATGATTGTGTAGTTTGTAGAATGTAAGTGTAATGAGTGTGTAGTTTGTACAGAGTGAGTGTAATGATTGTGTAGTTTGTAGAGTGTGAGTGTAATGAGTGTGTAGTTTGTACATGATTGTAATGTACATGAGTGTAATGATTGTGTAGTTTGTAGAGTGTGAGTGTAGTTTGTAGAGTTTGTAGAGTGTGAGTGTAATGATTGTGTAGTATGTACAGTGTGAGTGTAATGAGTGTTTAGTTTGAGTGTGTAGTTTGTACAGTGTGAGTGTAATGATTGTGTAGTTTGTACAGTGTGAGTGTAATGAGTGTGTAGTTTGTGCAGTGTGAGTGTAATGAGTGTTTAGTTTGTAGAGTGTGAGTGTAATGATTGTGTAATTTGTACAGAGTGAGTGTAATGATTGTGTAGTTTGTACAGAGTGAGTGTAATGATTGTGTAGTTTGTACAGAGTGAGTGTAATGAGTGTGTAGTTTGTAGAGTGTGAGTGTAATGATTGTGTAGTATGTACAGTGTGAGTGTAATGAGTGTTTAGTTTGAGTGTGTAGTTTGTACAGTGTGAGTGTAATGATTGTGTAGTTTGTACAGTGTGAGTGTAATGATTGTGTAGTTTGTACAGTGTGAGTGTAATGATTGTGTGGTTTGTACAGTGTGAGTGTAATGAGTGTGTAGTTTGTACAGTGTGAGTGTAATGATTGTGTAGCTTGTACAGAGTGAGTGTAATGAGTGTGTAGTTTGTACAGTGTGAGTGTAATGAGTGTGTAGTTTGTACAGTGTGAGTGTAATGAGTGTTTAGTTTGTACAGTGTGAGTTTAATGATTGTGTAGTTTGTACAGAGTGAGTGTAATGATTGTGTAGTTTGTACAGTGTGAGTGTAATGAGTGTGTAGTTTGTACAGAGTGAGTGTAATGAGTGTGTAATTTGTACAGTGTGAGTGTAATGAGTGTGTAGTTTGTAGAGTGTGAGTGTAATGATTGTGTAGTTTGTAGAGTGTGAGTGTAATGAGTGTGTAGTTTGTACAGTGTGAGTGTAATGAGTGTGTAGTTTGTAGAGTGTGAGTGTAATGAGTGTGTAGTTTGTAGCGTGTGAGTGTAATGATTGTGTAGTTTGTACAGTGTGAGTGTAATGAGTGTTTAGTTTGTAGAGTGTGAGTGTAATGAGTGTGTAGTTTGTACAGAGTGAGTGTAATGAGTGTGTAGTTTGTACAGTGTGAGTGTAATGAGTGTTTAGTTTGTAGAGTGTGAGTGTAATGAGTGTTTAGTTTGTAGAGTGTGAGTGTAATGAGTGTGTAGTTTGTAGAGTGTAAGTGTAATGATTTTGTATTTTGTAGAGTGTGAGTGTAATGAGTGTGTAGTTTGTACAGTGTGAGTGTAATGAGTGTGTAGTTTGTAGAGTGTGAGTGTAATGATTGTGTAGTTTGTACAGTGTGAGTGTAATGAGTGTGTAGTTTGTAGAGTGTGAGTGTAATGATTTTGTAGTTTATAGAGTGTGAGTGTAATGAGTGTGTAGTTTGTAGAGTGTAAGTGTAATGAGTGTGTAGTTTGTACAGTGTGAGTGTAATGATTGTGTAGTTTGTACAGTGTGAGTGTAATGATTGTGTAGTTTGTAGAGTGTGAGTGTAATGAGTGTGTAGCTCGTAGAGTGTGAGTGTAAGGATTGTGTAGTTTGTACAGAGTGAGTGTATTGAGTGTGTAGTTTGTACAGAGTGAGTGTAATGAGTGTGTAGTTTGTAGAGTGTGAGTGTAATGATTGTGTAGTTTGTAGAGTGTGAGTGTAATGAGTGTGTAGTTTGTACAGTGTGAGTGTAATGAGTGTGTAGTTTGTACAGTGTGAGTGTAATGATTGTGTAGCTTGTACAGAGTGAGTGTAATGAGTGTGTATTTTGTACAGTGTGAGTGTAATGAGTGTGTAGTTTGTACAGTGTGAGTGTAATGATTGTGTAGCTTGTACAGAGTGTGTGTAATGAGTGTGTAGTTTGTACAGTGTGAGTGTAATGAGTCTTTAGTTTGTAGAGTGTGAGTGTAATGAGTGTGTAGTTTGTACAGTGTGAGTGTAATGAGTGTGTAGTTTGTACAGTGTGAGTGTAATGATTGTGTAGCTTGTACAGAGTGAGTGTAATGAGTGTGTAGTTTGTACAGTGTGAGTGTAATGAGTGTGTAGTTTGTGCAGTGTGAGTGTAATGAGTGTTTAGTTTGTAGAGTGTGAGTGTAATGATTGTGTAATTTGTACAGAGTGAGTGTAATGATTGTGTAGTTTGTACAGAGTGAGTGTAATGATTGTGTAGTTTGTACAGAGTGAGTGTAATGAGTGTGTAGTTTGTAGAGTGTGAGTGTAATGATTGTGTAGTATGTACAGTGTGAGTGTAATGAGTGTTTAGTTTGTAGAGTGTGAGTGTAATGAGTGTGTAGTTTGTAGAGTGTGAGTGTAATGATTGTGTAGTTTGTACAGTGTGAGTGTAATGAGTGTTTAGTTTGTAGAGTGTGAGTGTAATGAGTGTGTAGTTTGTACAGAGTGAGTGTAATGAGTGTGTAGTTTGTACAGTGTGAGTGTAATGAGTGTTTAGTTTGTACAGAGTGAGTGTAATGAGTGTGTAGTTTGTACAGTGTGAGTGTAATGAGTGTTTAGTTTGTAGAGTGTGAGTGTAATGAGTGTGTAGTTTGTAGAGTGTAAGTGTAATGATTTTGTATTTTGTAGAGTGTGAGTGTAATGAGTGTGTAGTTTGTACAGTGTGAGTGTAATGAGTGTGTAGTTTGTAGAGTGTGAGTGTAATGATTGTGTAGTTTGTACAGTGTGAGTGTAATGAGTGTGTAGTTTGTAGAGTGTGAGTGTAATGATTTTGTAGTTTACAGAGTGTGAGTGTAATGAGTGTGTAGTTTGTAGAGTGTAAGTGTAATGAGTGTGTAGTTTGTAGAGCGTGAGTGTAATGATTGTGTAGTTTTTGCAGTGTGAGTGTAATGATTGTGTAGTTTGTAGAGTGTGAGTGTAATGAGTGTGTAGCTTGTAGAGTGTGAGTGTAAGGATTGTGTAGTTTGTACAGAGTGAGTGTAATGAGTGTGTAGCTTGTACAGAGTGAGTGTAATGATTGTGTAGTTTGTAGATTGTGAGTGTAATGAGTGTGTAGTTTGTAGAATGTGAGTGTAATGATTGTGTAGTTTGTACAGTGTGAGTGAAATGAGTGTGTAGTTTGTACAGTGTGAGTGTAATGAGTGTGTAGTTTGTACAGAGTGAGTGTAATGAGTGTGTAGTTTGTACAGTGTGAGTGTAATGAGTGTGTAGTTTTTACTGAGTGAGTGTAATGAGTGTGTAGTTTGTACAGAGTGAGTGTAATGAGTGTGTAGTTTGTACAGTGTGAGTGTAATGAGTGTGTAGTTTGTACAGTGTGAGTGTAATGAGTGTGTAGTTTGTACAGAGTGAGTGTAATGAGTGTGTAGTTTGTACAGTGTGAGTGTAATGAGTGTGTAGTTTGTAGAGTGTGAGTGTAATGATTGTGTAGTTTGTACAGTGTGAGTGTAATGAGTGTGTAGTTTTTAGAGTGTGAGTGTAATGAGTGTGTAGTTTGTACAGTGTGAGTGTAATGATTGTGTAGCTTGTACAGAGTGAGTGTAATGAGTGTGTAGTTTGTACAGTGTGAGTGTAATGAGTGTGTAGTTTGTACAGTGTGAGTGTAATGAGTGTTTAGTTTGTAGTGTGAGTGTAATGATTGTGTAATTTGTACAGAGTGAGTGTAATGATTGTGTAGTTTGTACAGAGTGAGTGTAATGATTGTGTAGTTTGTAGAGTGTGAGTGTAATGAGTGTGTAGTTTGTACAGAGTGAGTGTAATGAGTGTGTAGTTTGTACAGTGTGAATGTAATGAGTGTTTAGTTTGTAGAGTGTGAGTGTAATGAGTGTTTAGTTTGTAGAGTGTGAGTGTAATGAGTGTGTAGTTTGTAGAGTGTAAGTGTAATGATTTTGTAGTTTGTAGAGTGTGAGTGTAATGAGTGTGTAGTTTGTACAGTGTGAGTGTAATGAGTGTGTAGTTTGTAGAGTGTGAGTGTAATGAGTGTGTAGTTTGTACAGTGTGAGTGTAATGAGTGTGTAGTTTGTAGAGTGTGAGTGTAATGATTGTGTAGTTTGTACAGAGTGAGTGTAATGAGTGTGTAGTTTGTACAGAGTGAGTGTAATGAGTGTGTTGTTTGTACAGAGTGAGTGTAATGAGTGTGTAGTTTGTGTAATTGTGGAGTGATGTTCGGGGTTGTGGTGTTTCAGTTCATTTGTAAATTGATTGGTGAACAGATCGGATCATGTGCTGTAATAGTTGGTCAATAATCATTGATCATTATTAATAATCTCCTTTTAGTTATTATTCAGCGAAAGCTCATTCAGCTACAATAACACTCCCACTGAAGCACCCTCAGAGAGAGAGACTGTATCAGAGAGAGAGACTGTATCAGAGAGAAAGACTGTATCAGAGAGAGAGAGACTGTATCATACACAGAGACTGTATCAAAGAGAGACTGTATCAGGGAGAGAGAGACTGTATCAGATACAGACACCGTATCAGAGAGACTGTATCAGAAACAGAGACTGTATCAGAGAGAAAGACTGTATCAGAGAGAGAGAGACTGTATCAGACACAGAGACCGTATCAGAGAGAGAGACTGTATCAGAGAGAGACTGTATCAGAGAGAAAGACTGTATCAGAGAGTAAGAGACTGTATCAGACACAGAGACCGTATCAGAGAGAGAGACTGTATCAGAAACAGAGACTGTATCAGAGAGAAAGACTGTATCAGAGAGACTGTATCAGACACAGAGACCGTATCAGAGAGAGAGACTGTATCAGAAACAGAGACTGTATTAGAGAGAGACTGTATCAGAAACAGAGACTGTATCAGAGAGAGACTGTATCAGGGAGAGAGAGACTGTATCAGACACAGAGACCGTATCAGAGAGAGAGACTGTATCAGAGAGAGAGAGACTGTATCAGACACAGAGACCGTATCAGAGAGAGAGAGACTGTATTAGAGAGAAACTGTATCAGAGAGAGAGACTGTATCAGAAACAGAGACCGTATCAGAGAGAGAGACCGTATCAGAGACTATATTAGAGAGAAACTGTATCAGAGAGAGAGACTGTATCAGAAACAGAGACCGTATCAGAGAGAGAGACTGTATCAGAGAGAGAGACTGTATCAGAGAGACTGTATCAGAGAGAAACTGCTTCAGAGAGAGATACTGTATCAGAAACAGAGACTGTATCAGAGAGAGAGACTGTATCAGAAACAGAGACTGTATCAGAGAGAGAGACTGTATCAGAGAGAGACTGTATCAGAGAGAGATACTGTATCAGAGAGAGACTGTATCAGAAACAGAGACTGTATCAGAGAGAGACTGTATTAGAGAGAGACTGTATCAGAGAGAGAGACTGTATCAGAGAGAAAGACTGTATCAGAGAGAGAGAGACTGTATCAGAAACGGAGACTATACCAGAGAGAGAGACTGTATCAGAGAAACTGTTGTAGAGATAGACTGTATCAGAGTGAGAGACTATATCAGAGAAAGACTGTATCAGAGAGAGAAACTGTTTCAAAGAGAGAGAAACTGTATCAGAAACAGAGACTGTATCAGAGAGAGAGACTGTATCAGAGAGAGAGAGAGAGACTGTATCCGAGAGATTGTATCAGAGAGATTGTATCAGAGAGAAATACTGTGTCAGAGAGAGCCTGTTTCAGAGAGACTGTATCAGAGAGAGAGACTTTATCAGAGAGAGAGCCTGTTTCAGAGAGACTGTATCAGAGAGAGAGACTGTATTAGAGAGAAAGACTGTGTCAGAGAGAGCTTGTTTCAGAGAGACTGTATCAGAGAGACTGTATCAGAGAGAGAGTCTGTTTCAGAGAGACTGTATCAGAGAGAGACTGTATCAGTAAGAGACAATATCAGAGAGAGAGACTGTATCAGAGAGAGAGAGACTATATCAGAGAGAGACTGTATCAGAGAAAAACTGTATCAGAGAGAGAAACTTTATCAGAGAGAGAGAGACTGTCTCAGAGAGAGAGACTGCAAGAATCAGGCACAGAAAGAACTCTTGTGGATGCTCTTCTAGATGGTGCTGCAGTACTGTGGACAGTACTATAGACTGTTTTGCAGATGGTCCTGTGGACAGTACTATTGATTGTCCTGTGGACAGTACTTCAGATTGTCCTGCAGATAGTCCTGTGGACAGTATCACAGATTGTCCTGTGGGCAGTATTATAGATGGTCTTGTGGACAGTACTATAGATGGTCCTGCAGATTGGCCTGTGGACTCTACTACAGATGGTCCTGCAGATGGTCCAGTGGACAGTACTATAGATGGTCCTGTGGGCAGTACTATAGATGGTCCTGCAGATTGGTTTGAGGACAGTACTATAGATGGTCCTGCAGCTGGGCCTGTGGACAGTACTATGGATGGTCCTGTGGGCAGTACTATAGATGGTCCTGCAGATTGGTTTGAGGACAGTACTATAGATGGTCCTGCAGCTGGGCCTGTGGACAGTACTATGGATGGTCCTGTGGACAGTACTATAGATGGTCCTGCAGATTGGTCTGAGGACACTACTGAGCCACAGATGGTACCACAGACTGTCTGATAGGTGATCCTCTGGAAGATCTTCTAGATGATCCTGTAGATCATGAAGGTCCCGTCCCAGCAGGACAGGTTTATTTCTGCACCTCTAACGGGACGCTGGGCGGGCAGGATTCTGACCAGGTCTGGAGAACCTTCTTGTGGTTGGACTTGGACCTGGAGACCCTACACAGCTTTTCATAGAGCAGGCGAGGAACCGGTGGGCTGAGGATGATGAACACCCACGGATCAATGATGGGGTTCATGGACAGTAACAGCAGAGCCATGAGGTCCATCCTGTGATCTTCTGAGCCCATATACACCCGGATCTGTGGAGAGAGAGAGAGAGAGAGTGAGAGAGAGCGAGTGAGAGAGAAGAGAGTGAGAGAGAGGCAGTGAAAGAGAGAGAGGGAGAGAGAGGGAGTGAAAGTGAGAGAGAGGGAGAGAGGAGAGAGTGAGAGAGAGGGAGTGCAAGAGAGAGAGAGGGAGAGAGGGAGAGAGGGAGTGAAAAGAGAGAGAGGGAGAGAGTGAGAGAGAGGGAGTGAAAGAGAGAGAGAGGGAGAGAGAGAGTAGCAGTCAGTAATGATGAAAGTGTGTTAAAGTGGTTCTCACTCCTTCACTGCTGTTTCAGCTCCTCGACCAGAACTACACCCTCACAGCCTACCAGCTAAACCACCATCACCAGGTCCACCTGTACTCACCAAACACCCAACACCCAAACACCCAAACACCTGAACACCTGAACACTCAAACACCCCAACATCAAACACCCCAACACTCTAACACCCCAACACCCAAACACCCAACACACAAACACCCAAACACCCGAACACCCAAACACCAAACACCCAAATATAAAACACCTGAACACCCAAACACCCGAAAACAGGTTCTAAACAGGAACGCGGCGCTGGAGCACTCAGTCCGAATACAATCAACACCTGTTTACACAGTTCCTGCACTCCCACACACTCACCTGTTCAAACAGACTATCAGCTAATCCAACACCCTATATCTCTCAATGTAACGTTCTAGATACAAAACAATACCTCTCAATCATAACATTCTAGATAAAGAACAATACCTCTCAATCATAACATTCTAGATAAAGAACAATACCTCTCAATCGTAACATTCTAGATACAGAACAATACCTCTCAATCATAACATTCTAGATATAGAACAATACCTCTCAATCGTAACGTTCTAGATACAGAACAATACCTCTCAATCGTAACGTTCTAGATACAGAACAATACCTCTCAATCATAACATTCTAGATATAGAACAATACCTCTCAATCGTAACGTTCCAGATACAGAACAATACCTCTCAATCGTAATGTTCCAGATACAGAACAATACCTCTCAGCCGTAACGTTCTAGATACAGAACAATACGTTCAATACAATACAATCACTATCATCAAAACCATCAACACCTTCATCATCATCACCACCACCATTATCACCACCATTATGATTATAACCATCATCATTATCACTATCATCACCGCCTTCATCATCATCCTCACCATCGTCTTCAGCATCATCACCACCATTATCATCACTATAATCACCATCCTCACCATAATCACCACCTTCATCATCATCCTCACTATCATCACCACCTTCATCATCATCCTCACCATCGTCTTCAGCATCATCACCACCATTATCATCACTATAATCACCATCATCCCCATAATCACCACCTTCATCATCATCCTCACCATCGTCTTCAGCATCATCACCACCTTCATCATCATCCTCACTATCATCACCACCTTCATCATCATCCTCACCATCGTCTTCAGCATCATCACCACCATTATGATTATAACCATCATCATCATTATCACTATCATCACCACCTTCATCATCATCCTCACCATCGTCTTCAGCATCATCACCACCATTATCATCACTATAATCACCATCCTCACCATAATCACCACCTTCATCATCATCCTCACTATCATCACCACCTTCATCATCATCCTCACCATCGTCTTCAGCATCATCACCACCATTATCATCACTATAATCACCTTCATCACCATAATCACCACCTTCATCATCATCCTCACTATCATCACCACCTTCATCATCATCCTCACCATCGTCTTCAGCATCATCACCACCATTATCATCACTATAATCATCATCATCACCATAATCACTACCTTCATCATCCTCACTATCATCACCACCCTTATCATCATCCTCACCATCGTCTTCAGCATCATCACCGCCATTATCATCACTATAATCACCATCATCACCATAATCACCACCTTCATCATCATCCTCACTATCATCACCACCTTCATCATCATCCTCACCATCGTCTTCAGCATCACCACTACCATAATCACCATTAGTATCACCATCATCATCACCTTCAGCATCATCACCACCATTATCATCATTATTATCACCATCATCATCACTTTCAGCATCATCACTACCATAATCACCATTATTATCACCATCATCATCACCTTCAGCATCATCACCACCATAATCACCATTATTATCACCTTCAGCACCATCACCACCATAATCACCATTATTATCACCATCATCATCACCTTCAGCATCATCACCACCATAATCACCATTATTATCACCATCATCATCACCTTCAGCATCATCACCACCATTATCATCATTATAATCACCACCAAAATCACCATTATTATCACCATCATCACCTTCAGCATCATCCTCACCATCGTCTTCAGCATCATCACCACAATAATCACCAATATTATCACTATCATAATCACCTTCATCATCATCCTCACCATCGTCTTCAGCACCATCACCACCATTATCATCACTATAATCACCATCATCGCCATAATCACCACCTTCATCATCATCCTCACTATCATCACCACCTTCATCACTCTGGGCTGTGTTTAATAATAAAATTACTCCATCAGCTCTGTTATGGAGATAAACACACTCCAGAGTATACAGGACCGGGGTTCTAGATTAACTTGTTCTTGTTGTGTTGTTTGGGTTTTTACTGGAACGTATGTACGTCTAATGCATTTAAATAAAGCTGTTTGGTTACACAGCGTTCTAATGTCTTACACAACACAGAACCCACACGCTGTTAAAACTATCAACTGTAGGGTGTTTTTTAATCACCCCAGAACACTCAGAACATGTACCTACAATCAGACCTAATCAGACCTAATCAGACCTAATCCGACTTAATCTGACCTAATCAGACCTAATCTGACCTAATCAGACCTAATCTGACCTAATCTGACCTAATCAGACCTAATCAGACTTAATCTGACCTAATCAGACCTAATCAGACCTAATCTGACCTAATCAGACTTAATCTGACCTAATCAGACCTAATCAGACCTAATCTGACCTAATCTGACGCATTTCAGTGATATTTATGTTTATCTTTATTGTCTGCTGACGACATCAGTGTGATTAATAATCTCCAGATTACTGATTATGACACGCACACAGATCAGACATGACCTTAAACTCACCCCCTCATATCTCCACCCACTGACCATACAGGAGCTCCACCCACTGACCATACAGGAGCTCCACCCACTGACCATACAGGAGCTCCACTGACCATACAGGAGCTCCACTTACAGACTGTAGTTCATCTGATTCTCTGTATACTTTATTACTCTGTTCTTTAATGATCAGGACCCCCACAGGACCACCACAGAGCAGATACTATTAGGGAGGTGGATTATTCTCAGCACTGCAGTGACACTGACATGGTGGTGGTGTGTTAGTGTGTGTTGTGCTGGTGTGAGTGGATCAGTTTAAACACCTCAGTGTCACTGCTGGAATGAAAATCGTCCACCAACCAAAACTATCCAGACAGCAGTGTCCTGTGGGCGGCGTCCTGTGTCCACTGATGAAGAACTAGAGGAACACAAACTGTGCAGCAGCAGATGAGCTACTGTCTCTGACTTTACATCTACAAGGTGGACCAGCAAGTAGTAGGAGTGTCTAATAGAGTGGACAGTGAGTGGACAGTGTAACCGGACTGTTCCTTTAAGACTGATATATGTAAATGAGCTCTATTCTGATAGGCTGTCCTGTACCTCGTTCAGGAAGCAGTCCAGGCTGAAACTCTGCTAACCTGCTGCAGGTTGAATTAGCAGACAGATAAATGAGCAGGTTGTTTTTGTGACATCACAAAAACATGAAATTCAAAACGGGCTCAAATGTATAGACTGTATAGCGTTTTATAAAGTTTAATATTAATTCAGCTAAAAGCTGTTATAGGTACACTCAGACCTGGTCTTTACAACCAGCACCCCCACCATCATTCTTATTTTATCTTATCTAGAAGCTCCTCACAGAAAGTTCTTACAGTAGATGTTGTAAATACACTGTCTGAGACACTGTTTATGATAGTTTAGAGAAGATCTCAGTCTTAAACTCCATTCATGGTGGAGGGATACATGCAGGACGCTGTGAGGTCCAAATAGTCCCCAAAGAAAACCTAGTATTTTCAGATCTTCCACATTTTACCATCAACATCCAGATAAACTCAGAAGACACGTGTAGCTTCACTGGTGGGTTTCATAGTAAATACAGTGTGTAGATTAGTGTTGTAGACATGGAGACCCCTGGTTACCATCACCACCACTGTAAACACCATCACCACCACTGTAAACACCATCACCACCACTGTAAAGACCATCACCACTGTAAACACCATCACCAAAACTGTAAACACCATCACCACCCCTGTAAACACCATCACCACCACTGTAAACATCATCACCACCACTATAAACACCACCACCACCACTGTAAACATCATCATCACCACTGTAAACACCATCACCACCACTGTAAACACCATCACCACTGTAAACACCATCACCACCACTGTAAACACCATCACCACCCCTGTAAACACCATCACCACCACTGTAAACATCATCACCACCACTGTAAACACCATCACCACCACTGTAAACACCATCACCACCACTGTAAATACCATCACCACTGTAAACACCATCACCACCCCTGTGAACACCACCATCACCACTGTAAACATCATCACCACCACTGTAAACACCATCACCACCACTGTAAACACCATCACCACCACTGTAAATACCATCATCACCCCTGTAAACACCATCACCACCACTGTAAACATCATCACCACCACTGTAAACACCATCACCACCACTGTAAACACCATCACCACCACTGTAAATACGATCACCACTGTAAACACCATCACCACCACTGTAAACATCATCACCACCACTGTAAACACCATCACCACCACTGTAAACACCATCACCACCACTGTAAATACCATCACCACCACTGTAAAAAACAAGAACACCACTGTAAACATCAACACCACTGTAAACATCATCATCACTGTAAACATCACCACCACGGTAAACATCATCACCACTGTAAACAACATCACCACCACTGTAAACATCATCACCAGCACTGTAAAAAACAACAACACCACTGTAAACATCATCACCACCACTGTAAACACCACCACCACCACTGTAAACATTATCACCACCACCACTGTAAACAACAACACCACTGTAAACAACATCACCACCACTGTAAACATCACCACTGTAAACACCATCACCACCACTGTAAACATCACCACTGTAAACACCATCACCACCACTGTAAACACCATCATCACCACTGTAAACAACATCACCACCACTGTAAACATCACCACTGTAAACACCATCACCACCACTGTAAACACCATCATCACCACTGTAAACAACATCACCACCACTGTAAACATCACCACTGTAAACACCATCACCACCACTGTAAACACCATCACCACCACTGTAACCATCATCACCACAGTAAACACCATCACCACCACTGTAAACATCATCACCACCACTGTAAACACCACCACTGTAAACAACATCACCACCACTGTAAACATCATCCCCACGACTGTAAACATCATCACCACCACTGTAAACACCACCACCACCACTGTAAACACCACCACCACCACTATAAACACCACCACCACCATTACTGTAAACAACATCACCACCACTGTAAACATCATCACAACCACTGTAAACATCACCACCACTGTAAACAACATCACCACCACTATAAACATCACCACCACTGTAAACAACATTACCACCACTATAAACATCACCACCACTGAAAACATCATCCCCACGACTGTAAACATCATCACCACCACTGTAAACACCACCACCACCACTGTAAACACCACCACCACTGTAAACACCATCACCACCACTGTAAACATCATCACCACCACTGTAAACATCATCCCCATGACTGTAAACATCATCACCACCACTGTAAACACCACCACTGTAAACACCACCACCACTGTAAACACCATCACCACCACTGTAAACATCATCACCACTATAAACACCATCACCACCACTGTAAACACCATCACCACCCCTGTAAACACCATCACCACCACTGTAAACATCATCACCACTATAAACACCATCACCACCACTGTAAACACCATCACCACCACTGTAAACACCATCACCACCACTGTAAATACCACCACCACCACTGTAAACATTATCACCACCACTGTAAACAACAACACCACTGTAAACAACATCACCACCACTGTAAACATCACCACTGTAAACACCATCACCACCACTGTAAACATCACCACTGTAAACACCATCACCACCATTGTAAACACCATCATCACCACTGTAAACAACATCACCACCACTGTAAACATCGCCACTGTAAACACCATCACCACCACTGTAAACACCATCACCACCACTGTAACCATCATCACCACAGTAAACACCATCACCACCACTGTAAACATCATCACCACCACTGTAAACACCACCACCGCCACTGTAAACAACATCACCACCACTGTAAACATCATCCCCACGACTGTAAACATCATCACCACCACTGTAAACACCACCACCACCACTGTAAACACCACCACCACTATAAACACCACCACCACCATTACTGTAAACAACATCACCACCACTGTAAACATCATCACAACCACTGTAAACATCACCACCACTGTAAACAACATCACCACCACTATAAACATCACCACCACTGTAAACAACATTACCACCACTATAAACATCACCACCACTGAAAACATCATCCCCACGACTGTAAACATCATCACCACCACTGTAAACACCACCACCACCACTGTAAACACCACCACCACTGTAACTACCATCACCACCACTGTAAACATCATCACCACCACTGTAAACATCATCCCCACGACTGCAAACATCATCACCACCACTGTAAACACCACCACTGTAAACACCACCACCACTGTAAACACCATCACCACCACTGTAAACATCATCACCACTATAAACACCATCACCACCACTGTAAACACCATCACCACCCCTGTAAACACCATCACTACCACTGTAAACATCATCACCACCATAAACACCATCACCACCACTGTAAACATCATCACCACCACTGTAAACACCATCACTGTAAACACCATCACCACCCCTGTAAACATCATCACCACCATAAACACCATCACCAACACTGTAAACATCATCACCACCACCACTGTAAACACCATCACCACCACTGTAAACACCATCACCACCACTGTAAACACCATCACCACCACTGTAAATACCATCACCACTGTAAACACCATCACCACCCCTGTGAACACCACCACCACCACTGAAAACATCATCCCCACGACTGTAAACATCATCACCACCACTGTAAACACCACCACCACCACTGTAAACACCACCACCACTGTAAACACCATCACCACCACTGTAAACATCATCACCACCACTGTAAACATCATCCCCACGACTGTAAACATCATCACCACCACTGTAAACACCACCACTGTAAACACCACCACCACTGTAAACACCATCACCACCACTGTAAACATCATCACCACTATAAACACCATCACCACCACTGTAAACACCATCACCACCCCTGTAAACACCATCACTACCACTGTAAACATCATCACCACCATAAACACCATCACCACCACTGTAAACATCATCACCACCACTGTAAACACCATCACTGTAAACACCATCACCACCCCTGTAAACATCATCACCACCATAAACACCATCACCAACACTGTAAACATCATCACCACCACTACTGTAAACACCATCACTGTAAACACCATCACCACCACTGTAAATACCATCACCACCCCTGTAAACACCATCACTACCACTGTAAACATCATCACCACCACTGTAAACACCATCACTGTAAACACCATCACCACCCCTGTAAACATCATCACCACCATAAACACCATCACCAACACTGTAAACATCATCACCACCACTACTGTAAACACCATCACCACCACTGTAAACACCATCACCACCACTGTAAACACCATCACCACCACTGTAAATACCATCACCACTGTAAACACCATCACCACCCCTGTGAACACCACCACCACCACTGTAAACACCATCACCACCACTGTAAACACCATCACCACCACTGTAAACAACAGCTCCACTGTAAACACCATCACCACCACTGTAAACACCATCACCACCACTGTAAACACCATCACCACCACTGTAAATACCATCACCACCCCTGTAAACACCATCATCACCACTGTAAACACCATCACCACCACTGTTAACAACATCACCACCACTATAAACATCATCACCACCACTATAAACATCATCACCACCACTGTAAACACCATCACTGTAAACACCATCACCTCCATCACTGTGAAGAAGATCTGGACAATGCAGAAGAAGTGAGGAACAGAAAGTGGAGACCTACCACCAGAGGAAGTGAGCAGATGACGAACGCGATGGTCATGAACCCGAGCAGCACGAGGTGGTCCACTTCCTCGGACAGTGACCTGTGACCGCTGGTCCTCCTGATCGAGCTCCTGTTGGCTTTGGTCCGGCGGTGCATGAGCAGCAGGTGGTAGCTGACCGAGGCGTTGCACAGCACGGTGCACGCGATCATGAGCAGCAGGCACGAGGCGTACATGTTCTTGTAGACCTTGTGGCCGGGCCGCTCCGAGTTGAGGTCCATGAAGCACCAGGTTCCCGGACAGTACTGCACGTACCTGCCGAAGCCCAGGAAGGGCGCGAGGCAGAAGAGCGCGCACACCATGTACACCACCGGCAGGAGCACGTAGCCGCAGCGCACGTTCACGCGCCTCTCGTACAGGTACGGGTGCCCGATGGCCAGCCAGCGCTCCACGGCCATGCAGAGCAGCACGGCCAGCGTGACCAGGCTGAAGAAGGTCATGGAGAAGCCGAAGTGCGCGCACACCGCGCGGCTGCTGCCCCCCAGACCCAGCATGGAGCGGTTCTGCACGTACGCGCTGATGACCAGCGGGCTGACCGAGAAGGTCCCGAGGAGGTCCGTGATGACCAGCGCGGTCACGAGGATCTGGAACAGCGAGGCGCTCTGCTTCCTCCGCCGGACCTCCAGCAGCACCAGCGCCGCCACGTTGCCCAGCACTCCGGCCGCGAACATGACCGCGGAGGTGGTGGGCGAGCCTGCGAGGACCCACTGGATGTCGCTGCAGTTCGAGCTGGACACCATCTTCTACGGACGCGCCGCGTGTGTCGCGCGATCCTCCACGGACACGAGGCGATGCCACTCCGCCGCGCGCGGGACTCCATACTGCCGAGCAGCGCGCGCTGGAGACTCACCCAGAGGAGGGAGAGGTGGGGAGGCGGGGAAGAGGGCGGGGCGGGATGGAGGGGCGGGGCTCAGAGTGGAGTTTTGGGTGTGAGTCAGCAGAGACAGTGAGTTCAGCTCAGAGACTTTTACAAACCACTACTATTACTAATACTATTAAAGGGGAAGTCCACCGATTTGTTCAGATTTCACAATAAATCAGTGTTTGAGGTGTAAACAGAGTCATTGTGGTGGAACATCTAGTGCTGCTCTACATCTAGAGCTGTTGTTTACAGTGGTGGTGATGGTGTTTACAGTGGTGGTGATGGTGTTTACAGTGGTGGTGGTGATGGTGTTTACAGTGGTGGTGATGGTGTTTACAGTGGTGGTGATGGTGTTTACAGTGGAGCTGTTGTTTACAGTGGTGGTGATGGTGTTTACAGTGGTGGTGTTGTTGTTTACAATGGTGGTGGTGTTGTTTACAGTGGTGATGATGGTGTTTACAGTGCTGGTGATGGTGTTTACAGTGGTGGTGATGGTGTTTACAGTGGTGGTGATGGTGTTTACAGTGGAGCTGTTGTTTACAGTGGTGGTGATGGTGTTTACAGTGGTGGTGTTGTTGTTTACAATGGTGGTGGTGTTGTTTACAGTGGTGATGATGGTGTTTACAGTGGTGGTGATGGTGTTTACAGTGGTGATTATGGTGTTTACAGTGGTGGTGATGGTGTTTACAGTGGTGGTGATGGTGTTTACAGTGGTGGTGGTGGTGTTTACAATGGTGGTGTTGTTGTTTACAGTGGTGGTGATGGTGTTTACAGTGGTGGTGATGGTGTTTACAGTGGTGGTGATGGTCTTTACAGTAAACTGTCCCCACAGGGTTGAGAGCATGAAGTTGTTCAGAGTCTCTTCTGAAGCATTAAGAGTTCCTTTCACTGGAACTGAGGGTCCGAGCCCACCTCCTAAAAAACAACCCCACACCATGATCCCCCCTCCACCAAACTTTACACTTCAGTCAGACAAGTAGCGTTCCCATGATAACCACGTCCATCGGATTACCACATGGAGAAGCGTGATTGGTCTCTCCAGAGAACCTGTCTCCACTGCTCTAGAGTCCAGTGGTGGGGTGCTGTACTCCACTGTATCTGATGCTCTGCATTGTTCGTGGTGATGTAAGTCTTGGATGCGGCTGCTCGGCCATGAAGACCCATTCATGAAGCTCTCTACGTTCTGTTCTTGAGCTGATCTGAAGACCACATGAAGTTTGGAGGTCTGTAGTGATGGACTCTGTAGAAAGTTGGTGACCTCTGTACACTATGCTCCTCAGCATCCGCTGACCCGCTCTGTCATTGTACGTGTTCTACCACTTGGTGGCGGAGTTGCTGTCGTTCTCAATCACTTCCACTTTGTTCTAACACCACTGACAGTCCACTGTGGAATATTTAGTAGTGAGGAAACTTCACCACTGGACTTGTTCACTTGTTCCACAGGTGGTGTCCTATCACGGTACCACGCTGGAGTTCACTGAGCTCCTGAGAGACCCAGTCTTTACTAATGTGTGTAGAAGCAGTCTGCAGGACTATATATAGTATATATATAGAACTGGTTTTATACACCTGTGGACATGAAACTCAGTAATCTGGATGGGGGAGTGAATACTTTTGGTAATATAGTGTATATGAAACACTGTGTGGTGTTTTAAATGGTTCCATAAAGAACCTTTGTGAAAGTGGTTCTAGGTAGTACCAAAAATAGCTTTTTTGGGTTCTATATAAAGAACCATATACAACACAATAACATAATCAGTCTGCAGAACCCTTTTACAGTTGAGAACTGTTTGAGCATGCAGGTGGTTCTAGGTGGAACTTCTGGTTCTGCCTTTACTGAAGAACCCCTAAAGAACCATATTCTAAGTGTGTACTCTAATCATGTTTGTGTTTGTATTGTTGTTGGGGGTCTCGTGTGTGTACTCGGTTCTGCATTAGTCTGATTGCTTTGTATGTAGAAGCCACTAAGCCAGAACCTCAATGCAGAACTTTGGAACCTGTTCTAGGTACATGTGACACTAAAGACTTGAGCTGGAGCTGAACAAACACTTCAGGGTTTAGAGTGTAACGGCTTGTACAACCGCAGAGCTGTTGTTTGTTGTGTTGCTGTGACTCTGGTATGCACAGTTCAGGGCGGGAGCAACTTTGGGAATATGGAAGTAATTCCCAGTAAATTCCAGGACAGAATAAACATGGGGACTTTGAATCTGTTCCAGGGACGAACGCAGTTGAAGTGAGGAGGTTCCTGTCTGTGCCGGAGTCGCTGGCGTAGCAGTAGCTCAGAAGCTCTGGTATTTTTACGGCCTGTGGTCGAGCCATCCTCTCGGTCTAAATGAGCGGTTTGTCTCATCTCAGCAGCTTCTCTGACACGGCAGGCTCTTTCTGCTCTCCAGCTTCTGAAGGAGCTCCGCGATGGAGACGTACCGAGTCTTAACTTTGGTGTTTATGAACTTTTACGCCGCCGCCAGTTACAGCTTCTTTCCTTTCGGACCAGCTGAAGGTGATGCAGCTCTACAGGGAGGGGGTGATGAAGTGTCCCGGCCGCTGAAGCTCAGAAGACCTCTGCAGTTCTACGACACGCAGTTCAACATCGTCTACGTGAGTTACAGTCACTTCAAAGTCACTCCCGTAATCAGACGAGGCTTGAAAACGCCAGATCACCGCGAGTTAATAACGAATTCTGATCTTTTATGTGACGTCATTTAACAAACTCAGTCGTCTCTAAACTCACACACATTTACTGCTATTACATCACACTGTAACTGTGTCTGATAATCAATCAGATATAGATTCAACATTCAAGACTGTACAGCCGAACAGACAGTTACACTGTACAATCAAATTCTTACTTTCCTGTTCCTCCATTCACCAATAGATTAGATAACAAATAAAAGAAATAAAACAAATATACACAAAATATACAAAGTATAATAATGTTATAAGTTGAAGTAAATAAAATTAAAGTAAACTTTTTTCTTTTTCATAATTAAAAATAAGTTTAGTGAGTTTAGTGTTTGTGCACTGTTGCAGAATAATTTGCATCGTGGGGCAAAAATAGGTTTGTAAACTCAACATCAGACTTCAGTCCTCGATGGTGCTTTACTGCTGATATACAGTTACACATTTCATAACACATCAAATCACATCAATTAAAAGACAGTGAACATCTTGGATTGCATTGTCTCTGAATATATATATATATATATATATATATATATATATATATATATATATATATATATATATATATATATATATATATATATCCATCTATATATATTATTAATATATTATTTCCACTTTTTCCGGCTAGTCTGGGTATCGGGCCAACGCGGGTACATCATGAACAGGTCACCAGTCCCCTGCTTGGCCTCTATATATATATATATATATATATGGTATTTACATGGTAGTGTTGGAAGGACTTTTATTGGTGGTTACCCAGGTTGGGAATAGAAGCCCAGTATAGAGGTCAGCCGTGTAACACACTACACTATACCAGCTATACCACTATATACCCACTACACTACATCCGGTCGGCGGCGCGTTAACACGCAGCGGCCGCTCTTGGTCCGAGAATTGGTGCTTTTTGTGTCATTGTTTGTGGATACTCACGTCCATCTCTGCAAATATGTGCATCGGAACACCAGTGCACACATCCTACCACCGCCAGACCTGCTTCAGTGGAGAAATCAGCCTACAAACAATCTTTCGGACGAAGTTCTGCAGACGCTACAAGAGCTCAGCCTGCTACAAGACCCAGGCCTGCAGTCCGCGGCGTTTCCTGATGGCGGAGCCCGGCGGAAGTGTCATCGCAAGCGGTGCGAGCGAAAGCGGAAGCGCGGTAAGAGAGCCGGGGTTCGCGCGAGGCTAAAGGCTAGCCCTAGCCGCCCGGCTATACCATCGCTATTCCTCGCAAACGTCTGCTCGATAATAAACTGGACTGCATTCGACTCCAGCGAGCGACCCAGCGAGCGACCCAGCGAGAGTTCAGAGACTGCTGTGCTCTAGTCTTTGTGGAATCGTGGCTCAGCGACAGTATTCCAGACAGCGCCATTCAGCTAGACGGGCTAGCCTCGTTCAGAGCGGATAGGAGCGTGGCTCTGTCCGGGAAGACCCGCGGTGGAGGCGTGTGTGTTTACATCAACACAGAATGGTGCAACAACGCTGTGACTGTCGCCAAGCACTGCTCTCCGCTGGTGGAGTTCATCATAGTTAAGTGCAGACCTTTTTATTTAGTACGGGAATTCTCCGCCGTGCTGATAGCCGCCGTGTACATACCGCCTAGCGCTAGCGCTAATGCTAAAGAGGCACTGTGGGAGCTGCACGGGGGCGTCAGTGATCTGCAGACCAGACACCCAGACGCACTGTTCATTGTCGCCGGAGATTTTAACCACGCTAATCTCCAGTCAGTCCTCCCTAAATTCCATCAGCATGTGGACTTTGCCACGAGAGGAGCGAACGCGTTGGACCTTGTTTACACAAACATACCCAGAGCGTACCGGGCGGAGCCCCGCCCCCACCTCGCGTTCTCGGACCACATGTCTGTGTATCTGACTCCAGCTTACACACCCCTCATCAGACGCTCCAGACCAGTTCAGAAGCAGCTGAAAACCTGGCCGGCAGGAGCATCTCTGCCCTTCAGGACTGTTTTGAGTGCACTGCATGGGACGTGTTCAGGGAGGCTGCGACTGAAGGCGACTCTGTTAACTTGGAGGAGTACACAGCATCAGTCACTGGCTACATCAGCAAGTGTATTGATGATGTCACTGTCTCCAAGACCATCACCATATGCCCAAACCAGAAGCCGTGGATGACTCCTGAGGTGCGTGCGCTACTGAGGACCCGCGACTCGGCCTTCAGAGTGGGTGACAAGGCGGCCCTAAGGAAAGCAAGAGCCAAATTGTCACGAGCCATCCGAGAGGCAAAGCGCGCTCACGCCCAGAGGATCCACAACCACTTCCAGGACACGGGTGACACGCGGCGCATGTGGCAGGGCATCCAGGAAATCACACACTACAGGACAATGCCACCGTCCTGTGACAGTGATGCCTTCCTCCCCGATGCCCTAAACGATTTTTATGCACGGTTTGAGGCACAGAACAACACGTTGGTGAGCAAGATCACACCCAAGATCACACCCAAGATCACACCCAAGATCACACCCAAGATCACACCCAAGCCAGACGAGCAGGCGCTGTGCCTGACTGCAGTGGACGTGAGGAAAACTCTGCGCAGAGTCAACCCACGGAAAGCTGCAGGACCAGACAACATCCCTGGCAGAGTGCTCAGAGAGTGTGCAGACCAGTTGACAGATGTTCTCACGGACATCTTCAACGTCTCCCTGCGCAGCTCCACTGTCCCAACGTGCCTCAAGACCACCACCATCATCCCCGTGCCGAAGAAGTCCACGGTGTCCTGCCTCAATGACTACCGTCCCGTAGCTCTCACGCCCATCATCATGAAGTGCTTCGAGAGGCTAGTCATGAGGAACATCAAAACCCAACTGCCCTCTTCATTGGACCCCTTGCAATTTGCATATCGTCCCAACCGCTCCACGGACGATGCCATCACCACCACCCTTCATCTCTCCCTTACCCACCTGGAGAAGAAGGACACCTACGTCAGAATGCTGTTCATAGACTTCAGTTCAGCATTCAACACCATCATCCCACAGAATCTCACCAGGAAGTTAAGCCTGCTGGGCCTCAACACCCCCCTGTGCAACTGGATCCTGGACTTCCTGACAGGGAGGCCCCAGTTAGTCCGGTTCGGGAACAGCAGCTCCAGCACCATCACCATGAACACTGGGGCACCCCAGGGCAGTGTACTGAGTCCTCTGTTGTTCACCCTGCTGACTCATGACTGTGTTGCGAAACACAGTTCCAACAGCATCATAAAGTTCGCCGATGATACAACTGTGCTGGGTCTCATCAGCAAAGGCGACGAGTCAGCATACAGGGAGGAGGTACAGCAGCTGACAGACTGGTGTACAGTCAACAACCTTCACTGGAATGTAGAGAAGACCAAGGAAATGGTTGTTGACTTCAGGAAATCAAGACCGGACCACTCTCCGCTTAACATCAACGGCTCCTCTGTGGAGATCGTTAAGAGCACCAAGTTCCTTGGTGTCCACCTAGCGGAGAACCTCACCTGGTCCCTGAACACCAGCTCTACAGCCAAGAAAGCCCAGCAGCGTCTCTACTTCCTCCGGAAGCTGAGAAAGGCCCGTCTCCCTCCACCCATCCTCACCCTCTTCTATAGGGGAACCATAGAGAGCATCCTAAGCAGCTGCATCACTGCTTGGTTTGGGACCTGCACAGCCTCTGACCGCAAGTCCCTCCAACGCATTGTGAGGACAGCTGAGAGAATCATCGGAGTCTCTCTCCCCTCCGTCTTGGACATTTACACCACCCGCTGCATCCGCAAAGCAACCAGCATTGTGGATGACCCCACCCACCCTTCACACAGACTGTTCTCCCTCCTGCCATCAGGAAGAAGGTACCGCAGCGTCCGGTCCAACACGACCAGACTCTGCAACAGCTTCTTCCCCCAAGCCATCAGACTTCTCAACACAACTCAACGTCTGAACTGATATCTTTCTCCAACCATTTACCCCAGATAAAAAAAAGGGAAGCATTTTTGCACAAAGCATTGCACTAATAACTTTACTACCTCACTGGACTCTATTTATTACACATTGCACAATTTGCACACAACCAGCAATTATTTATTATTCTCTGTCTGTACTGTGTTGTGTTGTCTGTCCGCACTTGTTTGTTTGTGTTGCACTTGTGTCTGTATGCACTGTCTATGTTGCACCATGGTCCTGGAGGAACGTTGTTTCGTTTCACTGTGTACTCTGTATGTAGTTGAAATGACAATAAAAACCCACTTGACTTGACTATACCAGCTATACCACTATATACCCACTACACTATACCAGCTATACCTCTATATACTCAGTACACTATACCAGCTATACCACTATATACCCACTACACTATACCAGCTATACCACTATATACTCACTACACTATACCAGCTATACCTCTATATACCCACTACACTATACCAGCTATACCACTATATACCCATTACACTATACCAGCTATACCACTATATACCCACTACACTATACCAGCTATACCCCTATATACCCTCTACACTATACCAGCTATACCTCTATATACCCACTACACTATACCAGCTATACCACTACATACCCACTACACTATACCAGCTATACCTCTATATACTCACTACACTATACCAGCTATACCACTATATACCCATTACACTATACCAGCTATACCTCTATATACCCACTACACTATACCAACTATACCCCTATATACCCACTACACTATACCAGCTATACCTCTATATACCCACTACACTATACCAACTATACCTCTATATACCCACTACACTATACCAACTATACCCCTATATACCCACTACACTATACCAGCTATACCTCTATATACCCACTACACTATACCAACTATACCTCTATATACCCACTACACTATACCAACTATATCCCTATATACCCACTACACTATACCAGCTATACCTCTATATACCCACTACACTATACCAGCTATACCACTATATACCCACTACACTATACCAGCTATACCTCTATATACTCACTACACTATACCAGCTATACCTCTATACACCCACTACACTATACCAGCTATACCACTATATACCCACTACACTATACCAGCTATACCTCTATATACTCACTACACTATACCAGCTATACCACTATGTACCCACTACACTATACCAGCTATACCACTACATACCCACTACACTATACCAGCTATACCCTTATATACCCATTACACTATACCAGATATACCTCTATATACCCTCTACACTATACCAGCTATAACTCTATATACTCACTACACTATACCAGCTATACCACTATATACCCACTACACTATACCAGCTATACCCCTATATACCCACTACACTATACCAGCTATACCACTATATGCCCACTACACTATACCAGCTATACCTCTATATACACACTACACTATACCAGCTATACCCCTATATACCCACTACACTATACCAGCTATACCACTATATACCCACTACACTATACCAGCTATACCTCTATATACACACTACACTATACCAGCTATACCACTATATACCCACTACACTATACCAGCTATACCACTATATACCCACTACACTATACCAGCTATACCACTATATACCCACTACACTATACCAGCTATACCCCTATATACCCACTACACTATACCAGCTATACCTCTATATACCCACTACACTGTACCAGCTATACCTCTATATACTCACTACACTATACCAGCTATACCTCTATATACCCACTACACTATACCAGCTATACCCCTATATACCCACTACACTATACCAGCTATACCTCTATATACCCACTACACTATACCAACAATACCACTATATACCCACTACACTATACCAGCTATACCACTATATACCCACTACACTATACCAGCTATACCTCTATATACACACTACACTATACCAGCTATACCACTATATACACACTACACTATACCAGCTATACCACTATATACCCACTACACTATACCAGCTATACCACTATATACCCACTACACTATACCAGCTATACCACTATATACCCACTACACTATACCAGCTATACCACTATATACCCACTACACTATACCAGCTATACCTCTATATACCCACTACACAATACCAGCTATACCACTATATACCCACTACACTATACCAGCTATACCCCTATATACCCACTACACTATACCAGCTATACCTCTATATACACTCTACACTATACCAGCTATACCTCTATATACTCACTACACTATACCAGCTATACCACTATATACCCACTACACTATACCAGCTATACCCCTATATACCCACTACACTATACCAGCTATACCACCATATACCCACTACACTATACCAGCTATACCCCTATATACCCACTACACTATACCAGCTATACCACTATATACTCACTACACTATACCAGCTATACCACTATATACCCACTACACTATACCAGCTATACCCCTATATACCCACTACACTATACCAGCTATACCTCTATATACCCACTACACTATACCAGCTATACCTCTATATACCCACTACACTCTACCAGCTATACCACTATATACCCATTACACTATACCAGCTATACCACTATATACCCACTACACTATACCAGCTATACCCCTATATACCCTCTACACTATACCAGCTATACCTCTATATACCCACTACACTATACCAGCTATACCACTACATACCCACTACACTATACCAGCTATACCTCTATATACTCACTACACTATACCAGCTATACCACTATATACCCATTACACTATACCAGCTATACCTCTATATACCCACTACACTATACCAACTATACCCCTATATACCCACTACACTATACCAGCTATACCTCTATATACCCACTACACTATACCAACTATACCTCTATATACCCACTACACTATACCAACTATACCCCTATATACCCACTACACTATACCAGCTATACCTCTATATACCCACTACACAATACCAGCTATACCACTATATACCCACTACACTATACCAGCTATACCCCTATATACCCACTACACTATACCAGCTATACCTCTATATACACTCTACACTATACCAGCTATACCTCTATATACTCACTACACTATACCAGCTATACCACTATATACCCACTACACTATACCAGCTATACCCCTATATACCCACTACACTATACCAGCTATACCACCATATACCCACTACACTATACCAGCTATACCCCTATATACCCACTACACTATACCAGCTATACCACTATATACTCACTACACTATACCAGCTATACCACTATATACCCACTACACTATACCAGCTATACCCCTATATACCCACTACACTATACCAGCTATACCTCTATATACCCACTACACTATACCAGCTATACCTCTATATACCCACTACACTCTACCAGCTATACCACTATATACCCATTACACTATACCAGCTATACCACTATATACCCACTACACTATACCAGCTATACCCCTATATACCCTCTACACTATACCAGCTATACCTCTATATACCCACTACACTATACCAGCTATACCACTACATACCCACTACACTATACCAGCTATACCTCTATATACTCACTACACTATACCAGCTATACCACTATATACCCATTACACTATACCAGCTATACCTCTATATACCCACTACACTATACCAACTATACCCCTATATACCCACTACACTATACCAGCTATACCTCTATATACCCACTACACTATACCAACTATACCTCTATATACCCACTACACTATACCAACTATACCCCTATATACCCACTACACTATACCAGCTATACCTCTATATACCCACTACACTATACCAACTATACCTCTATATACCCACTACACTATACCAACTATATCCCTATATACCCACTACACTATACCAGCTATACCTCTATATACCCACTACACTATACCAGCTATACCACTATATACCCACTACACTATACCAGCTATACCTCTATATACTCACTACACTATACCAGCTATACCTCTATATACCCACTACACTATACCAGCTATACCACTATATACCCACTACACTATACCAGCTATACCTCTATATACTCACTACACTATACCAGCTATACCACTATGTACCCACTACACTATACCAGCTATATCCCTATATACCCACTACACTATACCAGCTATACCCTTATATACCCACTACACTATACCAGATATACCTCTATATACCCTCTACACTATACCAGCTATAACTCTATATACTCACTACACTATACCAGCTATACCACTATATACCCACTACACTATACCAGCTATACCCCTATATACCCACTACACTATACCAGCTATACCACTATATGCCCACTACACTATACCAGCTATACCTCTATATACACACTACACTATACCAGCTATACCCCTATATACCCACTACACTATACCAGCTATACCCCTATATACCCACTACACTATACCAGCTATACCACTATATGCCCACTATACCAGCTATACCTCTATATACACACTACACTATACCAGCTATACCACTATATACCCACTACACTATACCAGCTATACCTCTATATACACACTACACTATACCAGCTATACCACTATATACCCACTACACTATACCAGCTATACCACTATATACCCACTACACTATACCAGCTATACCACTATAAACCCACTACACTATACCAGCTATACCCCTATATACCCTCTACACTATACCAGCTATACCTCTATATACTCACTACACTATACCAGCTATACCACTACATACCCACTACACTATACCAGCTATACCTCTATATACTCACTACACTATACCAACTATACCTCTATATACCCACTACACTATACCAACTATACCCCTATATACCCACTACACTATACCAACAATACCACTATATACCCACTACACTATACCAACTATACCTCTATATACCCACTACACTATATCAACTATACCCCTATATACCCACTACACTATACCAGCTATACCTCTATATACCCACTACACTATACCAGCTATACCCCTATATACCCACTACACTATACCAGCTATACCTCTATATACCCACTACACTATACCAGCTATACCTCTATATACTCACTACACTATACCAGCTATACCTCTATATACCCACTACACTATACCAGCTATACCCCTATATACCCACTACACTATACCAGCTATACCTCTATATACCCACTACACTATACCAACAATACCACTATATACCCACTACACTATACCAGCTATACCACTATATACCCACTACACTATACCAGCTATACCTCTATATACACACTACACTATACCAGCTATACCACTATATACACACTACACTATACCAGCTATACCACTATATACCCACTACACTATACCAGCTATACCACTATATACCCACTACACTATACCAGCTATACCACAATATACCCACTACACTATACCAGCTATACCTCTATATACCCACTACACAATACCAGCTATACCACTATATACCCTCTACACTATACCAGCTATACCACTATATACCCTCTACACTATACCAGCTATACCACTATATACCCACTACACTATACCAGCTATACCACTATATACCCACTACACTATACCAGCTATACCACTATATACCCTCTACACTATACCAGCTATACCACTATATACCCTCTACACTATACCAGCTATACCACTATATACCCACTACACTATACCAGCTATACCACTGTATACCCACTACACTATACCAGCTCTACCACTATATACCCACTACACTATACCAGCTATACCACTATATACCCTCTACACTATACCAACTATACCACTATATACCCACTTCACTATACCAGCTCTACCACTATATACCCACTACACTATACCAGCTATACCACTATATACCCACTACACTATACCAGCTATACCTCTATATACCCACTACACTATACCAGCTATACCCCTCTATACCCACTACACTATACCAGCTATACCTCTATGTACCCACTACACTATACCAGCTATACCACTATGTACCCACTACACTATACCAGCTATATCCCTATATACCCACTACACTATACCAGCTATACCCTTATATACCCACTACACTATACCAGATATACCTCTATATACCCTCTACACTATACCAGCTATAACTCTATATACTCACTACACTATACCAGCTATACCACTATATACCCACTACACTATACCAGCTATACCCCTATATACCCACTACACTATACCAGCTATACCACTATATGCCCACTACACTATACCAGCTATACCTCTATATACACACTACACTATACCAGCTATACCCCTATATACCCACTACACTATACCAGCTATACCACTATATACCCACTACACTATACCAGCTATACCTCTATATACACACTACACTATACCAGCTATACCACTATATACCCACTACACTATACCAGCTATACCACTATATACCCACTACACTATACCAGCTATACCACTATATACCCACTACACTATACCAGCTATACCCCTATATACCCTCTACACTATACCAGCTATACCTCTATATACTCACTACACTATACCAGCTATACCACTACATACCCACTACACTATACCAGCTATACCTCTATATACTCACTACACTATACCAACTATACCTCTATATACCCACTACACTATACCAACTATACCCCTATATACCCACTACACTATACCAACAATACCACTATATACCCACTACACTATACCAACTATACCTCTATATACCCACTACACTATATCAACTATACCCCTATATACCCACTACACTATACCAGCTATACCTCTATATACCCTCTACACTATACCAGCTATACCCCTATATACCCACTACACTATACCAGCTATACCTCTATATACCCACTACACTATACCAGCTATACCTCTATATACTCACTACACTATACCAGCTATACCTCTATATACCCACTACACTATACCAGCTATACCCCATATACCCACTACACTATACCAGCTATACCTCTATATACCCACTACACTATACCAACAATACCACTATATACCCACTACACTATACCAGCTATACCACTATATACCCACTACACTATACCAGCTATACCTCTATATACACACTACACTATACCAGCTATACCACTATATACACACTACACTATACCAGCTATACCACTATATACCCACTACACTATACCAGCTATACCACTATATACCCACTACACTATACCAGCTATACCACTATATACCCACTACACTATACCAGCTATACCACTATATACCCACTACACTATACCAGCTATACCTCTATATACCCACTACACAATACCAGCTATACCACTATATACCCTCTACACTATACCAGCTATACCACTATATACCCTCTACACTATACCAGCTATACCACTATATATCCACTACACTATACCAGCTATACCACTATATACCCACTACACTATACCAGCTATACCACTATATACCCTCTACACTATACCAGCTATACCACTATATACCCTCTACACTATACCAGCTATACCACTATATACCCACTACACTATACCAGCTATACCACTATATACCCACTACACTATACCAGCTCTACCACTATATAGCCACTACACTATACCAGCTATACCACTATATACCCTCTACACTATACCAACTATACCACTATATACCCACTTCACTATACCAGCTATACCACTATATACCCACTACACTATACCAGCTATACCACTATATACCCACTACACTATACCAGCTATACCTCTATATACCCACTACACTATACCAGCTATACCCCTATATACCCACTACACTATACCAGCTATACCTCTATGTACCCACTACACTATACCAGCTATACCACTACATACCCACTACACTATACCAGGTATACCCCTATATACCCACTACACTATACCAATTATACCACTATATACCCTCTACACTATACCAGCTATACCACTACATACCCACTACACTATACCAGCTATACCACTATGTACCCTATACTATATAACATTAGCTTCATTTTCAACATAGTATCATTACATCTCTTTCTACAAAGCTCCTCTAACTAACCAGTCATTCAGTAATCCATGACTAACTAAACGATCACAGCCTAACCAATCACCAGCTACATTAACTGTAAACGTTAACAAGCTATAAACACACCAATGGCAAGCCAACCAATCACAGGCTATCCAATCATATGCTAATCAATCAATGACTAACCAATCACAGGCTATCAAATCTTATGCTAACAAATCAACAACTGACCAATCACAGGCTATCAGATCTTACGTTAACCAATCAATGACCAACCAATCACAGGCTATCAGGTCTTACATTAACCAATCAACAACTGACCAATCACAGGCTAATCACATGTTAACTATATTTGGATTATGTCTTCTGAGAACTTCACAGCGTAAACAGAGGAAGCAGCACTGCTGAGGTAGCAGGTTCTGGAAGCTCCAGTCGTTTGTGTTGAACCAGGTTCTCCTGTGTTCCTCAGGTGGCCACCAATGGGCTTCTGTCTTCTCAGCCTCCTCCTAAAGAAGACCAGTATTTGAAGAGCGGCTTTCCTCTGAACTTCCCGGCCATCGCTCCGTTTCTGGTGGACGTTGACACCAGCGTGGGGAACGGTTCTGTGTACTACCGCTCGGACGAGTCCCTGAGCTCACTGACCCGCGTAGCTCAGATCGTCCAGCAGGGCTTCACTGGAGCTTCATTCAGACCCACTCACCTGGTCATCACCACATGGGATCAGGTAGCCTGTCTGCAGGACACTGTGACTGGACACTGGGTAAGAGCAGTTCCACATCGTATCCTTAATATATACACCACCGTACTGTAGATGCTGTTCATAAACCTGTTATCATACCTACATAAACCTGTTATCATACCTACATAAGCCTGTTATCATACCTACATAAGCCTGTTATTACACCTGCTTAAGCCTGTTATTACACCTGCTTAAGCCTGATATTACACCTGCATAAGCCTGTTATTACACCTGCCTAAGCGTGTTATTACACCTGCATAAGCCTGTTATCATACCTACATAAGCCTGTTATTACACCTGCTTAAGCCTGTTATTACACCTGCACAAGCCTTTTATTACACCTGCATAAGCCTGTTATTACACCTGCATAAGCCTGTTGTTACACCTGTATAAGCCTGTTATTACAGCTAAACATAGCCCTGCATAGGTGTTCATAAAGACTTCAGCTGTAGTTCACTGTGAAGGTTACATTAGCTAAACATAAACATAGGTGTTATAACAGGCTTATGTAGTTGTAATAACATGCTTATGCAGGTGTAATAACATGCTTATTTAAGTGTAATAACAGGCCTATATAGGTGTAATAACAGGCTTATGCAGCCTTATGAAGAGTGCACTGGAACTCCAAATCATAACATTACAGCTGTTATTGTGGGTCAGTGGAACCAGAAGTCTACAAAGCTCTCCTATATGGTCAGTGGAACCAGAAGTCTACAAAGTTCTCCTATATGGTCAGTGGAACCAGAAGTCTACAAAGCTCTCCTATATGGTCAGTGGAACCAGAAGTCTACAAAGCTCTCCTATATGGTCAGTGGAACCAGAAGTCTACAAAGTTCTCCTATATGGTCAGTGGAACCAGAGGTCTACACTGTGCTCCTGTGTGGTCAGTGGAGCTGATAGAGTGGACAGTGAGTGTGGATTCGAGGAGGTGGAGGTATTAGAGTGTCTGGTGAGCATTTATGTGAGACTGGGTGAAGTGACTGGGTATCTCCTCAGAGCAGCTAGTCCCGACTCCCACACTGTTTAGAGTGAAAAGGTTCCCCTCATCCAGTCTGTGGTCAGGAAACCGGATCAGAGGATATGCTAACGGTCATTGGAGGCCCAGTTCAGAGGTTTCTTCAGAAAATCTGTTTGTATTAGTGCAGCTCTGCCACAGGTCTGGATCTCCACCTGTTAGTGACCGTGTTGTTGTGCTGCAAGGTGTGAAGATGAGTGTTGGGTGTAGATGAGTGTTGGGTGTAGATGAGTGTTGGATGTAGGTGAGTGTTGGGTGTAGATGAGTGTTGGATGTAGGTGAGTGTTGGGTGTAGATGAGTGTTGGGTGTAGATGAGTGTTGGATGTAGGTGAGTGTTGGGTGTAGATGAGTGTTGGGTGTAGATGAGTGTTGGGTGTAGATGAGTGTTTGTGTAGATGAGTGTTGGGTGTAGATGAGTGTTGGATGTAGGTGAGTGTTGGGTGTAGATGAGTGTTGGGTGTAGATGAGTGTTTGTGTAGATGAGTGTTGGGTGTAGATGAGTGTTGGGTGTAGATGAATGTTTGTGTAGATGAGTGTTGGGTGTAGATGAGTGTTGGGTGTAGATGAGTGTTGGATGTAGATGAGTGTTGAGTGTAGATGAGTGTTTGTGTAGATGAGTGTTGGGTGTAGATGAGTGTTGGATGTAGGTTAGTGTCGGGTGTAGATGAGTGTTTGTGTAGATGAGTGTTGGGTGTAGATGAGCGTTGGATGTAGGTGAGTGTTTGTGTAAATGAGTGTTGGGTGTAGATGAGTGTTGGGTGTAGATGAGTATTTGTGTAGATGAGTGTTGGGTGTAGATGAGTGTTGGGTGTAGATGAGTGTTGGATGTAGATGTGTGTTGACTGTAGATGAGTGTTGGGTGTAGATGAGTGTTGGCTGTAGATGAGTGTTGGGTGTAGATGAGTGTTCAGTATAGATGAGTGTTGGGTGTAGATGAGTGTTGGGTGTAGGTGAGTGTTGGGTGTAGATGAGTGTTGGGTGTAGATGAGTGTTGGGTGTAGATGAGTGTTTGTGTAGATGAGTGTTGGGTGTAGATGAGTGTTGGATGTAGGTGAGTGTTGGGTGTAGATGAATGTTTGTGTAGATGAGTTTTGGGTGTAGATGAGTGTTGGGTGTAGGTGAGTGTTGGGTGTAGATGAGTTTTGGGAGTAGATGAGTGTTGGGTGTAGATGAGTTTTGGGAGTAGATGAGTGTTGGGTGTAGATGAGTGTTTGTGTAGATGAGTGTTGGGTGTAGATGAGTGTTGGGTGTAGATGAGTGTTGGATGTAGATGAGTGTTGAGTGTAGATGAGTGTTTGTGTAGATGAGTGTTGGGTGTAGATGAGTGTTGGATGTAGGTTAGTGTTGGGTGTAGGTGAGTATTGGGTGTAGATGAGTATTTGTGTAGATGAGTGTTGGGTGTAGATGAGTGTTGACTGTAGATGAGTGTTGGGTGTAGATGAGTGTTTGTGTAGATGAGTGTTGGGTGTAGATGAGTGTTGACTGTAGATGAGTGTTGGGTGTAGATGAGTGTTGGGTGTAGGTGAGTATTGGGTGTAGATGAGTGTTCAGTGTAGATGAGTGTTGGGTGTAGATGAGTGTTGGGTGTAGGTGAGTATTGGGTGTAGATGAGTGTTCAGTGTAGATGAGTGTTGGGTGTAGATGAGTGTTGGGTGTAGGTGAGTATTGGGTGTAGATGAGTGTTCAGTGTAGATGAGTGTTGGGTGTATATGAGTGTTGGATGTAGGTGAGTGTTGGGTGTAGGTGAGTGTTGGGTGTAGATGAGTGTTGTGTGTAGGTGAGTGTTGGGTGTAGATGAGTGTTGGGTGTAGATGAGTGTTGGGTGTAGATGAGTGTTTGTGTAGATGAGTGTTGGGTGTAGATGAGTGTTTGTGTAGATGAGTGTTGGGTGTAGATGAGTGTTTGTGTAGGTGAGTGTTGGGTGTAGATGAGTGTTGGGTGTAGGTGAGTGTTGGGTGTAGGTGAGTGTTTGTGTAG
>CM038707.1:51393358-51405858 GCA_021613375.1 Megaleporinus macrocephalus | reverse complement strand
AACCTGTTTACACTACCACTCACACTCACTTATCTACAACCTGCTTACACTACCACTCACACTCAGTTATCTACAACCTGCTTACACTACCACTCACACTCACTTATCTAGAACCTGCTTACACTACCACTCACACTCAGTTATCTACAACCTGCTTACACTACCACTCACACTCACTTATCTACAACCTGCTTACACTACCACTCACACTCAGTTATCTACAACCTGTTTACACTACCACTCACACTCAGTTATCTACAACCAGCTTACACTACCACTCACACTCAGTTATCTACAACCTGCTTACACTACCACTCACACTCAGTTATCTACAACCTGCTTACACTACCACTCACACTCAGTTATCTACAACCTGCTCACACTCACACTCAGTTATCTACAACCTGCTTACACTACCACTCACACTCAGTTATCTACAACCTGTTTACACTACCACTCACACTCAGTTATCTACAACCTGCTTACACTACCACTCACACTCAGTTATCTACAACCAGCTCACACTCACACTCAGTTATCTACAACCAGCTCACACTCACACTCAGTTATCTACAGTCAGTCACATGGAACCTTCTTACATTACCACTCACACTTACTTATCTAGAACCTCCAGAAGGACTACAGTGAATTCCTCTCGTTAATATAAACAGGACTGATTGATGAATCATGATGTTAACACTACACCAACACACAACCAGATCCCCTTTCATAACATTACAGTCCAGTTCCTGGTCTGTGGGCAGTGGGCAGTGGGCAGTGTACAGGTGTCAGTGGTCAGTGGGCATTGGACAGTGGACAATGGGCAGTATGTGAAAGCGTTTGCCACTGAGCTACATCATCTCTACTTCATCAGCTCCTCTTCAGTGTTGTTTACTGTTGTTCAGTATTGTTTACTGTTGGTCAGTGTTGTTTACTGTTGGTCATTGTTGTTTACTGTTGGTCAGTGTTAGTCAGTGTTGGTTACTGTTGGTCAGTGTTGGTTAGTGTTGGTCAGTGTTGTTTACTGTTGGTCGGTGTTGTTTACTATTGGTCAGTGTTGTTTACTGTTGTTCAGTATTGTTTACTGTTGGTCAGTGTTGTTTACTGTTGGTCAGTGTTGGTCAGTGTTGTTTACTGTTGTTCAGTATTGTTTACTGTTGGTCAGTGTTGTTTACTGTTGGTCAGTGTTGGTCAGTGTTGTTTACTGTTGGTCAGTGTTGGTCAGTGTTTTTTACTGTTGGTCAGTGTTGGTCAGTGTTGTTTACTGTTGGTTAGTGTTGTTTACTGTTGGTCAGTGTTGGTCAGTGTTGTTTACTGTTGGTCAGTGTTGTTTACTGTTGGTCAGTGTTTGTTACTGTTGGTCAGTGTTGGTTACTGTTGGTCAGCGTTGGTCATTGTTGGTTACTGTTGGTCAGTGTTGGTCAGTGTTGTTTACTGTTGGTCAGTGTTGGTCAGTGTTGTTTACTGTTGGTCAGTGTTGGTTACTGTTGGTCAGTGCTGGTCAGTGTTGTTTACTGTTGGTCAGTGTTGGTTACTGTTGGTCAGTGCTGGTCAGTGTTGGTTAGTGTTGGTTACTGTAGGTCACTGTTGGTCAGTGTTGGTCGTGTGTAATTAATGCTGGATGTCTCTGAAGAAGACGGAGTCTAGAAGGCAGTAAATGTTCTACACAGTGTTCAGTGTTAATGGAGCTTCACAGATGTACAAGTTACCTACTCATACCCCCCCAAACACTAATACCCCACCCCCTTTACCCTGTTCACTAATACTTCCACCCACTAATACCACCACCAATACCTTCCCCACTAATACTTCCCACCTAATAATATACCCCTCCCGTAATACCACCACCAATACCTCACCCACTAATACCCGCCAACTAATACTTTCCCACACTAATACACCCCTGCACTAATACCACCACAATACCCCCTTCCACAAATACTACCCCAATTCATCATTTCCCAATACCCCCCCACTAATACACCCCTCCACTAATACCACCTCAATACCTCCATCCATTAATACCCCTCTACACTCATATCACCCTCTACTAATACCCCCTCCCACCATCAAATTCCCCCCACCATGACATGACGTCATCACAGAAACATGTGCCATCCCGAGGGTCAGTGGTCACCAGCTTTCAGCCTTTTCCTCCACACACAGAGCTTCTCTGGACCTGAACCTGTTGATGATGTTCCGCACTGTAGAGAGTGTAACACCTCAGATCCTGAAACACCTCAGATCCTGAAACACCTCAGAACCTGAAACACCTCAGATCCTGAAACACCTCAGATCCTGAAACACCTCAGAACCTGAAACACCTCAGATCCTGAAACACCTCAGAATCTGAAACACCTCAGATCCTGAAACACCTCAGAACCTGAAACACCTCAGATCCTGAAACACCTCAGAACCTGAAACACCTCGGATCCTGAAACACCTCAGAACCTGAAACACCTCAGAACCTGAAACACCTCAGACCCTGAAACACATCAGAACGTGAAACACCTCAGAACCTGAAACACCTCAGATCCTGAAACACCTCAGAACCTGAAACACCTCAGATCCTGAAACGCCTCAGATCCTGAAACACCTCAGAACCTGAAACACCTCAGATCCTGAAACACCTCAGAACCTGAAACACCTCAGAACCTGAAACACCTCAGATCCTGAAACACCTCAGAACCTGAAACACTTCAGATCCTGAAACACCTCAGAACCTGAAACACCTCAGACCCTGAAACACATCAGAACGTGAAACATCTCAGAACCTGAAACACCTCAGAACCTGAAACACCTCAGATCCTGAAACACCTCAGATCCTGAAACATCTCAGAACCTGAAACACCTCAGATCCTAAAACAACTCAGATCCTAAAACACTTCAGATCCTGAAACACCTCAGAACCTGAAACACCTCAGAACCTGAAACACCTCAGACCATGAAACACCTCAGAACCTGAAACACCTCAGATCCTGAAACACCTCAAATTCTGAATTATCTCAGATTCTGAAACACCTCAGATCCTGAAACATCTCAGAACCTGAAACACCTCAGATCCTGAAACACCTCAGATTCTGAAACACCTCAGATCCTGAAACACCTCAGATCCTGAAACACCTTGGATTCTGAAACACCTCAGATCCTGAAACACCTCAGATCCTGAAACACCTCAGATTCTGAAACACCTCAGATCCCGAGGGTACTCATTGAACGTTGTTCTTGAACAGTTAGACGGACGTGTCTGAGCCGGTGGTGAGCTTAACCATCGTCCATAAAAGCCCCGGTGCACTGACCCCACTGACCTGTCCAGCAAACCCTTCCTGACCTGAACAGGTTCCAGCAGCGAGAACAGTTAGATACTCGAGCATCAGAGATGATCAGGTCTGAGAGAGATTCCTGTTACGGTAAAATCTGGCGAATAGGAATCAGCCCTCAGTAACGGGACTGAAGCGTGTCGTGAAGTTAGCGCTATGATAATATGTTGAAGCTGCTGGTTGTTTCTGATCTGCCTGTATGTCTCCGTGATGTTCTCGGTATGTGACCTGCAGGGAGGGCAACGTGGGGGTCCGCGGTTTGTGGATTTTCCACATCGGAAGCAGCAGATTCCCCTTCCAGAAGGTGGTGGGAGCCACCTTGCCGCCGGCCGAGGGCACTGAGGAACCCGTCACCGTGGCAGCCAGGCAGGAGTTTATTCTACCGGAGAACGTGACCGTGACGGCCGGTCCTGTTTCTGGAGGCGTCCAGACCTCAGCGTCCCCCGGAAACGTCAGCCTCTGCGGCTCTGTCCTGCAGGAATGCTCGCCGGACGGCTACTGCACTGACCACCCCCACGGACCCTGCTGTCACTGCCGCTCTGGTTACTATGGCAACGGCAGGCAGTGTTTACCCATTGGTGAGTTTGAGGAAGGTTACGTCCCCTCAGAGACGTCCACATTTAGTTCAACAATTTTTAAACTTCTTGAAGAAACTTTCAGTCTTAACACTAACACTCCTCACTAATCAGTTTAAACACAGTGATTCAGAGTGTGTTTGCTGTTTACAGTGGCAATGTTTACAGTGGTGGTGATGGTGTTTACAGTGGTGATGGTGGTGTTTACAGTGGTGGTGGTGTTTACAGTGGTGGTGATGGTGTTTACAGTGGTTGTGATGGTGTTTACAGTGGTGGTGGTGATGTTTACAGTGGTGGTGATGATGTTTACAGTGGTTGTGATGGTGTTTACAGTGGTGGTGGTGATGTTTACAGTGGTGGTGATGTTTACAGTGGTGGTGGTGATGGTGTTTACAGTGGTGGTGATGGTGTTTACAGTGGTGGTGATGTTTACAGTGGTGGTTGTGATGGTGTTTACAGTGGTGGTGATGGTGTTTGCAGTGGTGGTGATGTTTACAGTGGTGGTGGTGATGGTGTTTACAGTGGTGGTGATGATGTTTACAGTGGTTGTGATGGTGTTTACAGTGGTGGTGGTGATGTTTACAGTGGTGGTGATGATGTTTACAGTGGTTGTGATGGTGTTTACAGTGGTGGTGATGTTTACAGTGCTGGTGGTGATGGTGCTTACAGTGGTTGTGATGGTGTTTACAGTGGTTGTGATGGTGTTTACAGTGGTGGTGGTGATGTTTACAGTGGTGGTGATGATGTTTACAGTGGTTGTGATGGTGTTTACAGTGGTGGTGATGATGTTTACAGTGGTGGTGATGGTGTTTACAGTGGTGGTGATGTTTACAGTGGTGGTGGTGATGGTGTTTACAGCGGTGGTGATGGTGTTTACAGTGGTGGTGATGATGTTTACAGTGGTTGTGATGGTGTTTACAGTGGTGGTGATGGTGTTTACAGTGGTGGTGATGTTTACAGTGGTGGTGGTGATGGTGTTTACAGCGGTGGTGATGGTGTTTACAGTGGTGGTGATGGTGTTTACAGTGGTGGTGATGGTGTTTACAGTGGTGGTGATGATGTTTACAGTGGTTGTGATGGTGTTTACAGTGGTGGTGATGATGTTTACAGTGGTGGTGATGGTGTTTACAGTGGTGGTGATGTTTACAGTGGTGGTGGTGATGGTGTTTACAGCGGTGGTGATGGTGTTTACAGTGGTGGTGATGATGTTTACAGTGGTTGTGATGGTGTTTACAGTGGTGGTGATGGTGTTTACAGTCGCGGTGATGTTTACAGTGGTGGTGGTGATGGTGTTTACAGTGGTGGTGATGATGTTTACAGTGGTGATGATGGTGTTTACAGTGGTGGTGGTGATGATGTTTACAGTGATGTTGATGGTGTTTACAGTGGTGATGATGTTTACAGTGGTGGTGGTGGTGTTTACAGTGGTGGTGATGGTGTTTACAGTGATGGTGATGGTGTTTACAGTGGTGGTGATGGTGTTTACAGTGGCGGTGGTGGTGTTTACAGTGGTGGTGATGGTGTTTACAGTGGTGGTAATGGTGTTTACAGTGGTGGTGGTGGTGTTTACAGTGGTGGTGGTGGTGTTTACAGTGGTGGTGATGGTGTTTACAGTGGTGGTGATGGTGTTTACAGTGGTGGTGGTGGTGTTTACAGTGGTGGTGGTGGTGTTTACAGTGGTGGTGATGGTGTTTATAAACTAGACACAGGTGAATAAAGTTGCCATTTTGGAGATACCTGTTCAGTGGAGTTTATTTGATCTCCTGCAGGAGGACGACGTTCTCTGACGTGGAGATCGGCTGATGTGTGTTTGATCTCCTGCAGGTGTATCTCAGCGTCTGAATGGTCTGCTGAGCGGTCGAGTGTCTGTAGGACCTGCTGATGTCCAGCTGGACGGGGTGGAGGTGCACGGCTACGCTGTTCCGGGGGAAGGCCGGGTGTACGTCTCGGTCAGCCCCGTCCCTCCGCAGGCTGGGTGGGCTCTCATGGCCGTAGGACCGCTGCTCACCATATTCGGCTGGCTGTTCGCCTTCGAGCTGCACGGCCACCAGAACGGCTTCAGCGTCACCGGTCAGTCCGAGGTTCTACTTTTTATAGTAATAGGTCAGTTTCAGAACCTTCTCCTGAAGCCACACCTCTTTTCTCAGGGGCGGAGTTTTTACACCTGGCAGAAATGACCTTCTATCCTGGGAACCAGCGTCTGGACATCACTCAGCAGGCTCGAGGTCTAGATTCTCTCAACCATATGAAAATGGAGATGCACATCAAAGGAAAACTACCCAGCATTCCCAGCGGAGCTAAAGTTCAGTTCCAGCCTTATAAGGAGACACTTCAGTACAACCAGTCAGGTAACCACACGTCCTACACCTGGAGAGCATTAGTATATGTTACGTACACTATACTACCAAAAGTATTCGCTCGTCTGCTTCACACTCATATGAACTGGAGTGACATCCTGTTCTTAATCCATAGGGTTTAATATGATGTCGGCCCAACCTTTGCAGCTATAACAGCTTCAGCTCTTCTGGGAAGGCTCTCCACACGGTTTAGGAGAGTGTTTATGGGAATGTTTGACTGTTCTTTCAGAAGACCATCTGTGAGGTCAGGCACTAATGTTGGAGGAGAAGGTCTGGCTCACAGTCTCCGTTCTAATTCATCCCAAAGGTGTTCTATCAGGTTGAGGTCAGGACTCTGTGCAGGCCAGTCAAGTTCTTCCACACCAAACTCCTCCTCCATGTCTTTATGGAGCTGCTCTGTGCACTGGTGGGCAGCCATGTTGGAACAGGAAGGGGCCGTCCCCAAATTGTCCCCACAAAGTTGGGAGCATGAAGTTGTCCAGAGTCTCTTCTGAAGCATTAAGAGTTCCTTTCACTGGAACTAAGGGGTCCGAGCCCACCTCCTGAAAAAAACCCCCACACCATAACCCCCCTCCACCAAACTTTACACTCGGCTCAATGCAGTCAGACGAGTACCGTTCCCCTGGCAACCGCCAACCCCAGACTCGTCCATCAGATTGCCAGACAAAGAAGCGTGATTGGTCTCTCCAGAGAACCTGTCTCCACTGCTCTAGAGTCAGTGACGGGGTGCTGTACTCCACTGTATCTGACGCTCTGCATTGTTCTTGATGATGTAAGGCTTGGATGCAGCTGCTCGGCCATGAAGACCCCTTCCATGAAGCTCTCTACGCTCTGTTCTTGAGCTGATCTGAAGACCACATGAAGTTTGGAGGTCTGTAGTGATGGACTCTGTAGAAAGTTGGTGACCTCTGTACACTATGCTCCTCAGCATCCGCTGACCCGCTCTGTCATTGTACGTGTTCTACCTCTTGGTGGCGGAGTTGCTGTCGTTCTCAATCACTTCCACTTTGTTAGAACACCACTGACAGTCCACTGTGGAATATTTAGTAGTGAGGAAACTTCACCACTGGACTTACTGCACAGGTGGTGTCCTATCATGGTACCACGCTGGAGTTCACTGAGCTCCTGAGAGACCCAGTCTTTACTAATGTGTGTAGAAGCAGTCTGCAGGACTAGGAGCTGGTTTTAAACACCTGTGGACATGAAAGTGAACTCCTGAACTCAGTGATCTGGTTAAGAGAGTGAATACTTTTGGTAATATAGTGTATGTAGTAGTTGCTGACTGATATTATAGATATTATTAATTTAAGGCTGAGGTTGTGTTTGTCCCCACCGTCTCGCGTGTGTCTCTGTAATGTAGTTTGTTTTGTGTGTCAGTGATAACGTCCTCCAGCCTGCAGCAGTACACGGTGGTGTCGGAGAACGGAGGGTCTGAGATCTTCTCCTACCTGCTTTATCAGAACATCAGCTTCCAGAGGTGTGAACACCGTCCGCTCACCATCCCAGACTTCCAGCAGCTGAGCGTGGAGCACGTGATGGTCATGTACACCAGCGAGGGCCGAATGCTGAAATACGCCATCACTACCAGCGCGGGTCCAGTAGGAGGTCAGTATCCGGCGCGAGTCGTCCGCTGAGAGACGGTGAGCTGAAGTTCTTCACGGTGTTGGAGGTGTTGGAGGTGATTTGTGGTGATGGACCTGTGTGTGGTCAGGTGAGCTCCCGGAGCTGGTGCAGTTGAACCCGTGTGGATCGGGGAAGCATTACTGCGACCCTATGGCCCTGTGTGTGCCGGGGGAGGGGCTGCAGTACCACTGCCAGTGCGCCATGGGCTTCAGAGGGGACGGCAGGAACTGCTACGGTAAACACTCACTACACCGAATCACACACTCCCTGCACCGCACAGCAGCTGAGCGGAGGTGCTCCTCAGGAGGTGTTCCTCAGGAGGTGTTCCTCAGGAGGTGTTCCTCAGGAGGTGCTCCTCAGGAGGTGTTCCTCAGGAGGTGTTCCTCAGGAGGTGCTCCTCAGGAGGTGTTCCTCAGGAGGTGTTCCTCAGGAGGTGCTCCTCAGGAGGTGCTCCTCAGGAGGTGTTTCTCAGGAGGTGCACCTCAGGAGGTGTTCCTCAGGAGGTGCTCCTCAGGAGGTGCTCCTCAGGAGGTGTTTCTCAGGAGGTGCACCTCAGGAGGTGCTCCTCAGGAGGTGTTCCTCAGGAGGTGTTCCTCAGGAGGTGCTCCTCAGGAGGTGTTCCTCAGGAGGTGTTCCTCAGGAGGTGCTCCTCAGGAGATGCTCCTCAGGAGGTGTTCCTCAGGAGGTGCACCTCAGGAGGTGTTCTTCAGGAGGTGCTCCTCAGGAGGTGCTCCTCAGGAGGTGTTCCTCAGGAGGTTCTCCTCAGGAGGTGTTATAGCCGCGATACACCATCACTCCAGCAGCCATTCCACACAGCCTCATAGCTGTGATGTAGTGTTGCTCTATTTTCCAGCTGAAGAAGACTCTCTCACAAACACACACTCACTAACTCACACACACACACACACACACACTCACACTCACTAACTCACACACACACACACACACACATACACACACTCACAAACACACACTCACAAACACACACTCACAAACTCACACACACACACTCACACTCACTAACTCACACACACACACACACACACACACTCACAAACACACACACTCACAAACATACACTCACAAACACACACTCACTGACACACACTGACACTCTCACACACTCACACACACACACACACTCACAAACACACACTCTCAAACACACACACACACACACACACTCACAAACATATACTATCAAACACACTCACACACACTCACAAACACATACTCACAAACACACACTTACTGACACACACTGACACACACACACTCACTAACTCACACACACACACACACACACAAACACACACTTACTGACACACACTGACACATACACACTCACTAACTCACACACACACAAACACACACTCACTAACTCACACACACACACACGCACACTCACTAACTCACACACACACACACTCACACTCACTAACTCACACACACACACACACACTCACAAACACACACTCACAAACACACACTCACTAACTCACACACACACACTCACACTCACTAACTCACACACACACACACACACGCTCACAAACACACACTCACAAACACACTCACAAACACACACACTCACAAACATACACTCACAAACACACACTTACTGACACACACTGACACATACACACTCACACGCACTCACTAACACACACACACACACACACACACACTCACAAACACACACTTACTGACACACACTGACACATACACACTCACACGCACTCACTAACTCACACACACACACACACATACTCACAAACACACATTACTGACACATACACACTCACACACATTCACAAACACACTCTCACAAACACACACAAACACACACTCACAAACACACACACACTCACACACACATTCACAAACACACTCACACACACACTCACAAACACACACTCACAAACACACACACACTCACACACACACATTCACAAACACACTCACACACACACTCACAAACACACACTCACAAACACACTCACACACACACTCACACACACACTCACAAACACACACTCACAAACACACTCACACACACACTCACACACACACTCACACACAGGGTATTTGATCAGATTAGAGTCTAATCTCCGAGCGTGTATCGTAAGGTATTTGATCAGATTAGAGTCTAATCTCTGAGCGTGTATCATAGGGAATTTGATCGGATTAGAGTCTAATCTCAGAGCATGTATCGTAAGGTATTTGATCAGATTAGAGTCTAATCTCTGAGCCTGTATCGTAAGGTATTTGATCAGATCAGAGTCTAATCTCCGAGCGTGTATCGTAAGGTATTTGATCAGATCAGAGTCTAATCTCCAAGTGTGTATCGTAAGGTATTTCATCGGATTAGAGTCTAATCTCCGAGCATGTATCGTAAGGTATTTGATCGGATTAGAGTCTAATCTCAGAGCATGTATCGTAAGGTATTTGATCAGATTAGAGTCTAATCTCCGAGCCTGTATCGTAAGGTATTTGATCAGATCAGAGTCTAATCTCCGAGCGTGTATCGTAAGGTATTTGAGCAGATCAGAGTCTAATCTCGGAGCGTGTATCGTAAGGTATTTGATCAGAGTCTAATCTCGGAGTGTGTGTGGTAAGGTATTTGATCGGATTAGAGTCTAATCTCAGAGCATGTATCGTAAGGTATTTGATCAGATTAGAGTCTAATCTCCGAGCCTGTATCGTAAGGTATTTGATCAGATCAGAGTCTAATCTCCGAGCGTGTATCGTAAGGTATTTGATCAGATCAGAGTCTAATCTCGGAGCGTGTATCGTAAGGTATTTGATCAGATTAGAGTCTAATCTCCGAGCGTGTATCGTAAGGTATTTGATCAGAGTCTAATCTCGGAGTGTGTGTGGTAAGGTATTTGATCAGATTAGAGTCTAATCTCGGAGCATGTATCGTAAGGTATTTGATCGGATTAGAGTCTAATCTCTGAGCGTGTATCGTAAGGTATTTGATCAGATTAGAGTCTAATCTCTGAGCGTGTATCGTAAGGTATTTGATCAGATTAGAGTCTAATCTCAGAGCATGTATCGTAAGGTATTTGATCAGATTAGAGTCTAATCTCCGAGCCTGTATCGTAAGGTATTTGATCAGATCAGAGTCTAATCTCCGAGCATGTATCGTAAGGTATTTGATCAGATTAGAGTCTAATCTCCGAGCCTGTATCGTAAGGTATTTGATCAGATCAGAGTCTAATCTCCGAGCGTGTATCGTAAGGTATTTGATCAGATTAGAGTCTAATCTCCGAGCCTGTATCATAAGGTATTTGATCAGATCAGAGTCTAATCTCCGAGCCTGTATCGTAAGGTATTTGATCAGATCAGAGTCTAATCTCCGAGCGTGTATCGTAAGGTATTTGATCAGATCAGAGTCTAATCTCGGAGCGTGTATGGTAAGATATTTGATCAGATCAGAGTCTAATCTCCAAGCGTGTATAGTAAGGTATTTGATCGGATTAGAGTCTAATCTCCGAGCGTGTATTGTAAGGTATTTGATCAGATCAGAGTCTAATCTCAGAGCATGTATCGTAAGGTATTTGATCAGATCAGAGTCTAATCTCCAAGCGTGTATAGTAAGGTATTTGATCGGATTAGAGTCTAATCTCCGAGCGTGTATTGTAAGGTATTTGATCGGATTAGAGTCTAATCTCAGAGCATGTATCGTAAGGTATTTGATCAGATCAGAGTCTAATCTCCGAGCCTGTATCGTAAGGTATTTGATCAGATCAGAGTCTAATCTCGGAGCGTGTATCAGTGAATCAGTCAATCAATCAGTCAATCAATCAGTCAATCAGTCAATCAATCAGTCAGTCAATCAGCCAATCAATCAGCCAATCAGTCAATCAATAAGTCGATCAGCCAATCAATCCACCAATCAATCAGCCAATCAATCAGCCAATCAGTCAATCAATCAGCCAATCAATCACTCAATCAATCAGCCAATCAGTCAATCAATTAGTCAATCAATCAGTCGATCAACCAATCAATCAGTCAATCAATCAGCCAATCAATCAGCCAATCAATCAGTCGCTCAACCAATAAATCAGTCAATCAATCAGCCAATCAATCAGCCAATCAGTCAATCAATCAATCACTCAATCAATCAGCCAACCAATCAGCCAATCAATCAGCCAATCACTCAATCAATCAATCAATCAGCCAATAAATCAGTCAATCAGTCAATCAAACAGTCAATCAATCAGTCAATCAGTCAATCAATCAGTCAATCCATCAGTCAGTCAATCAGCCAATCAATCAGCCAATCAGTCAATCAATAAGTCGATCAGCCAATCAATCAGCCAATCAGTCAATCAATCAGCCAATAAATCACTCAATCAATCAGCCAATCAATCAGTCAATCAATCAGTCAATCAATCAGTCGATCAACCAATCAATCAGTCAATCAATCAGCCAATCAGTCAGCCAATCAGTCAATCAATCAGCCAATCAATCACTCAATCAATCAGCCAAGGGATGAAAGAGTAATTAAAGTAATTAAAGGTGTATGTACTGTAGGGATGAAAGAGTAATTAAAGTAATTAAAGGTGTATGTACTGTAGGGATGAAAGAGTAATTAAAGTAATTAAAGGTGTATGTAA
>CM038707.1:51318692-51392359 GCA_021613375.1 Megaleporinus macrocephalus | reverse complement strand
CCCCCCTCTCCCCCTCCTCTCTCCCTCTCTCCCCTCCCCCTCCTCTCCCCCTCCTCTCCCCCTCCCCCTCCTCTCCCCCTCCTCTCCCCCCTCTTCCTCCTCTCTCCCTCCTCTCTCCCTCCTCTCCCCCTCCTCTCCCCCTCCTCTCCCCCTCCTTTCCCCCCTCTCCCCCCTCTTCCTCCTCTCTCCCCCTCCTCTCCCCCTCCTCTCTCCCTCCTCTCCCCCCTCTCCCCCCTCTTCCTCCTCTCTCCCCCTCCTCTCCCCCTCCTCTCTCCCTCCTCTCCCCCTCCTCTCCCCCTCCTCTCTCCCTCCTCCTCCTCTCTCCCTCCTCTCTCCCTCCTCTCCCCCTCCTCTCCCCCTCCTCTCCCCCCTCCTCTCTCCCTCCTCTCCCCCTCCCCCTCCCCCTCCTCTCCCCCTCCTCTCTCCCTCCTCCTCCTCTCTCCCTCCTCTCTCCCTCCTCTCCCCCTCCCCCTCCCCCTCCTCTCTCCCTCCTCTCCCCCTCCCCCTCCTCTCCCCCCCTCTCCCCCTCCTCTCTCCCTCCTCTCCCCCTCCTCTCCCCCTCCCCCTCCTCTCTCCCTCCTCTCCCCCTCCCCCTCCTCTCCCCCTCCTCTCCCCCTCCTCTCCCCCCTCTCCCTCCCCTCCCTCCTCTCCCCCCCTGGAGTTCCATGCTGAGCGTGTTTGGAGATCATGTGTGATTTTATGTATTCGGTCATTTAGAAACTGTGTTTGTTTATATTGTTCTCCTGAACATCAAACAGTACCTAGAACACCAGATATTCAGTGCAGTCTTGATGGTTCTTTGAGGGTTCTGTAGTAATATAGAACCATTAACACTGAACTGTCTGCATGTTTAAACGGTTCTCTGTCTGGTGAGATGGTTCTGTAGACTGATGTTATATGTGTGGTTCTATGTTCAAGCTTATAACAACAGAAAAACCCACTTCTGGTTCTATATAAACCAATTTAAGTTTCTTTAACAGTCTGCAAAGAACCCTTTAGGCATGTAAAGTGGTTCTAGATACGTGCATTATCTTTAATAAAGCATGTTTTCAGAGTGTAGCTTTAGTTTGAGCATGTAATTCTAAATGCTCTGTTGGGTTTAGATGGTCTAGATAAAGCCTGTTCTCTGGTGGTTCTGTAGGATCTACCTCGTGTTTGGGTCACATGCTTTTTTAGGCCTATTCTAACGTCTTTTCATATCGTAAAATTATAACAATCATTTTAAACTTTTAATATCTTACCACCTTTAGACAGCCTGTACCTGATTTACTTAATCTTACTTATTCTTCAATTTTTGTCTTGTTTTATTTTCCTTTAATATTTTATTTCCTGTTTTATTTGACTTAATTAGTTCTGTATTATTATTTTATCTTTTTTATTTTAATGTTATTTTATTATTATTATAGTATCTTGGTTTTTTTTCCATCATAAATTTCTTTTGAACTATTTTACTTTTTCATCCTCTTTTTATGTTAATTTCTTATTAATTAAATCTTAAATTTTATCTATTTTTTATTATTATTATTTCTTCTCAGTTGTTTTAATTTATAATAATTAAATTTTGTTTTTATTTTCTTTATGTCAGTCCCCGTCCATGTAAATGCTCAGCTACACTAAAAATGAGGGTTGCCCTCAATGTACATCCGAGCTTAAATAAAGGTTGATTGATTAATTGATTGATTGATTACTTACCGTGCAGAACCACTAATACACAGGTTTGTTTATTATGCAGTTTTTTTGATATTATTTTAATAATAACGGCCTGGTTTCTTGGAGTAACCTCTTTTTCCCACTACATGATTATTCTGATTCATTAATAAACTCTTTAATAAACTATAAACTTTTATTAAACCCTAATGATTCTTTCTATGTTGAAACTAAAGCTACACTCTGAAAACATTCTTTATCAAAGATAATGTACGTATCTAGAACCACTTTTCATACCTAAAGTGTTCTTTGCAGAGTGAAGTGGTTCCTCAGACTATCAGAGAAACTGAAAATGGTTCTATATAGAACCCAAAATGGTTTTTTTATTGCTACTATTGCTACGGTTTTTTTAACACTGTGTAGTAATTTTATGATGAATGGACCAATAGAAACGCTCCAAACTCCCCTCTAACCCAATCACTTTACAGCGACTCACATTTAAGATACGACTGTTGTTCTCTCCTGTAAAGGTTCTATAGAGAACTTTTCTGGAACTGGTTTATATGGAACCAAGTTCTGTCATAACAGACCCGGAACCTCATATAACATCAGTCCATAGAACCATCTGACCAGAACCCTCCAGATGCAGATGCTTTCTTTGAGTGTTAATGGTTCTGATTACTAAACAACTCTTAAAGAACCATCATGTTTAAGAGTGCACTGAATATCTAGTGTTCTAGGTACTGTTTGATGTTCAGAAGGTCACAATAAAAACAAACACGGTTCCTAAACGACTCGAGTTCATTAAAACCCACAAACACGCTCAGCATGAAACTCCAGTTCAACTCAAACCTCCAGCTGAAAAGTTAAACGTACTTAATGTCTAGAACGTCTGACACATGACGTTTAAATACTTCTTTACTCTTTAAAGTATTAGTTACTGATTCCGGTTCTGTTGAAATAGCTGTATTTCTCTACTGCGTCATTATTCTGATTTACTTATAAAACCATAAGAAAATATTTATTCAGAGATTAAGAACTTAAGAAAAAGAGTCTTACTAAAACAATACTCAATAAAACATTCTTTATTAAAGATAATGTACGTATCTAGAACCATGTCTCATGTCTAAAGGGTTCTTTGCGGGGCTCAGATTGTTGGAGGAGCTGAAAACTGTTCTAGATAGAATTTTGGGCCATGCTGCTACATCTACACTGGTAAGAACAGATGTTCTGATAAAGTTCCAACATCTCATCAACTTCTTCTCACGTACCTTGCATGACACAGTAGAAGAGCCAAACTCCAGATCCAGAGAAAGGAGACCGTGTCCGGCGGAGCCGTCTGGCTGATTCCGCTCCAAATGGAGAAAAGTCCGGCTGCCAGGAGCTTTTATAGGAGCGTATCCAGCGTCGTCACTCTCACTTTCCAGCGTCTCTGCTCTGGCTCACTGCGCTCAGTGACTAATACAGCCGCACATCTGGGTGTCTGATTACTGACCACTGCTCCAATCACTGCCCTCGTAATCCAGAACATTCAGAAGATACAAACAATAGTTCTCTGAGCTAGTCACGGTTCCTTCAACACCACTTCTAGATGAGAGAGGAACGCCAGAGTCTTAATAATATACATACAACATATTAGACCTATTATTCATTTATTACTGTTTATTCATTTATTACTGTTTATTCATTTATTATTGTTTATTCATTTATTACTGTTTATTCATTTATTATTGTTTATTCATTTATTACTGTTTATTCATTTATTACTGTTTATTCATTTATTACTGTTTATTCATTTTTTACTGTTTATTCATTTATTACTGTTTATTAATTTTTTACTGTTTATTCATTTATTACTGTTTATTCATTTATTATTGTTTATTCATTTATTACTGTTTATTCATTTATTACTGTTTATTCATTTTTTACTGTTTATTCATTTATTATTGTTTATTCATTTATTACTGTTTATTAATTTATTACTTTGTATTAATTTATTACTGTTTATTAATTTATTACTTTGTATTAATTTATTACAGTTTATTAATTTATTATTGTTTATTCATTTATTATTGTTTATTCATTTATTACTGTTTATTAATTTATTATTGTTTATTTATTTATTACTGTTTATTCATTTATTATTAAGAGGCACATGACGTTTGCAGGTGCAGCACATTTATATGAAATTTATTTTAGTTTATATTTTAACCTGGTTGTTATAATCTTTTAGTAAAACATGTTATAAAAAGATACACAGGTATGTATTGTTATTGTTATTATCCCAGATCTTTATGATCTTCAGTTGTGTTTAAGGCAGAAGGTGTATTAAAGTGTATTTTATTTAAATACTAGGTTATGATAATAACCTATAGTCCTGCCAGTTATACTGTAACCCAGCTTTATTAATGTGATATGAAGTAATACAACACCAACAGAAACCCCCCCACCCCCGTCCCCCCAACATCATGAGCACAAACCTAGCGCTTCATTAACTTCAGATCTCCGTGACTACTGCTAGACATCCCAGTCCTCAGATCTGACTGAATCACTGTGTTATTATGTTTGAGTTTTGTTGTTTATGGGACTTTATGAACAGTACATATACTTCAACACCTTCTGGACCGACACCTCAGCTGCACGAAGAGCTCCTGAGCAGCTTATTGTAAACATCACAGATTCATATGGACGTAAAATATTATATAACAGATAAAGACACGTTAAAGCAGCAGAGATCCTGAATACGACACACATGCTGAAGTTTGAAAAAGGAAAAATATAATTTTTTAATTATTTTAAAAATGAAGGTACAGGATGTGTTTCATTCAGAAAACCAGTGAAACATACGACCCGAGGGGTCAGACTTGCACAATACGCCTAAAACAAAGCCAATGCTTGACCAGGTTACCACTGACCACCCAGCCAAAGCTAACAACCAACTGACCACCCAGCCAAAGCTAACAACCAACTGACCACCAAGCCAAAGCTAACAACCAACTGACCACCCAGCCAAAGCTAACAACCAACTGACCACCAAGCCAAAGCTAACAACCAACTGACCACCAAGCCAAAGCTAACAACCAACTGACCACCAAGCCAAAGCTAACAACCAACTGACCACCAAGCCAAAGCTAACAACCAACTGACCACCAAGCCAAAGCTAACAACCAACTGACCACCAAGACAAAGCAAACAACCAACTGACCACCAAGCCAAAGCAAAGAGCGAGTGACCACTAACCAAGCTAACATCCAAGTGACCACTAACCAAGCTAACATCCGAGTGACCACTAACCACCAAGTTGGGTTAGCTGGCCGTATTCTGGCTGTGGACAGCAGTGAAGTGAAAAAGCAGATGGACACAGTGGGTTTGAGGGGGTGTTGTTGGGGATTGGATGTGCAATGGTAGGCACCCCCCCACCTTAACCCACCCCCCCACCCCACCCCTATCCAACCGAACCTGTGTGTAATTATTATATGAACCCTCTCAGCTCCGGTTCTAATGTGTTTATGGTGAGGTCTCAGAAGAAGCTATTAGATTACAGAGTCTCTGCGGTTTCCTCGTAACCCCCCACACTCTGAGCTCAGAGACCACCAGCCCGGTACCACGCAGCACTAATCCGGTTCTCGCGGTTTCAGCCCTGAGGCCGTACCTCCTGCTCAGTGTTTCCTCTCGTGCTGACGGTGTGGGGTCGTAGTTAAACTCCTCCTGATCGCTGGGAGGTCTTCCAAACACTAAACATCTCCAAATGTCTTCAGATGCACTATTTCTCACTCTCAGATCACGTGTCCTGAACGTGTCCCCGCTGTCCCGCTCCCTTTCCCGGTTCCCATTTATTCACAAAGAAAAACCTCGGTTCTCTAATCCAGTCTGGCAGGAAGAACTCTAAGAGAACAGCTTTCTCTGCGGAACCAACACTCAGGTTTGAGCTCCTCCCATCAGAGCAACATCACCAGTCCTGAACACCACTCCTGCAAATACACTGTATGGACAAAAGTATTGGGACACACCTCTTAATCACTGAACTCAGGTGTTTCATAAAGTCTGATTACTACAGGTGTATATAGTCCAGCAGATAACCCTGCAGTCTGTCTTTACACACACTAGTGAAAGCGTGAGAGGTTCTAAAGAGCTACTGAACTCCAGCGTGATCTGTGTGAACTAGCGTGAACTTCTCCCCTCCTAGATCTCCACCATCAGCTGTGAGTTTGATTGAACACTGGAAGCATTTAGGAATCACAGTAACTCAGTCAGGAAGAGTCAGAGCAGGTAAAGCTACAGAGCGGGGACTCCGAGTGCTGAGGTGTGTAAAGGTCTCCAACACTCTGCTGACCAATCACTGCAGAGTTCAGACTCCTCTAACATCAACATCAGCACCAACACTGTGGAGCTTCACGTCCGAGCAGCTGCACACGAGCCGCACATCAGCAGCACAACGTCAAGCAGGCAGCAGAGTGAAGCTCCGCCTCTGAAGCAGTGGACACGTGTTCTGTGGAGTGACCAATCACGCTTCTCGATCTGGTCAGTCTGATGGACGAGTCTGGGTTTGGAGAACACCAGGAAAACGTTACCTGACTGACTGCACTAGGAGTGTAAAGTTTGGTGGAGGAGGAATGATGATCAACAGGTGAACTAGCTAATACTAACAGCTGGGGTAATATATTAATGGAAATGTAATGTTCTAGATAGTTCTTGGTGTTTAGCACTATCTAACTCTATGAGCTGAGGTAATATATTAACAGACATGTAATGTTCTAGATAGTTCTTGGTGTTTAGCACTAAGACTAACAGCTGAGGTAATATATTAAGAGAGCTGAAATGTTCTTGATAGTTATTGTTGTTCAGCACTAGCTAACACTAACAGCTGAGGTAATATATTAAGAGAGATGTAATGTTCTTGATAGTTATTGTTGTTTAGCACTAGCTAACGTACAGCTGAGGTAATATATTAAGAGAGATGTAATGTTCTTGATAGTTATTGTTGTTTAGCACTAGCTAACGTACAGCTGAGGTAATATATTAACAAAAATGTAATGTTCTAGATAGTTCTAAGCGTTTAGTACTAACATTAACAGCTGAGGAGATATATTAACAAAGATGCAATGTTCCAGATAGTTTTTTAGAATTAAGTGCTAGCTGACAGTAACAGCTGAGGTAATATTAACAGAGATGTAATGTTCTAGATAGTTATTGGAGTTTAACACTAACATTAGCAGTTGAGGTAATATATAAACAGAGATGTAATGTTCTAGATAGTTATTGGAGTTTAGCACTAGGTAACACCAACAGCTGAGGTAATATATTAACAGAGATGTAATGTTCTAGATAGCTGTTTATGTTATTGGTGCTGCAGGATCTACAGTAAGGTTAACTCTGTTAGTTTGTTAGTTGAGTGTATGTGAGATGAACTTACAGGTAAATCAGGTGAAAGTAAAATGAGAGAGTGTACTGGTGTTAGGCCACACCCCCCACAGAAGAGGGGCGGAGTTAGCAGTGACTTATCATCTCTAGACTGTTCTCTTCTGATAAAAGGTTTTAATAGTTTAAACTCTAGACTAAGCCTAAGCCCGCTCACTATCAGGACAAACTCAACGTCTCGAGCGGGAAAGTGAGAAAAGCTACGGTTCTATTAAAAATATGTTCTTGTTCGGAGTTTGGCGAGCGTTCTCCAACATCGGCCATCAAAGGCCCGGCTGTTTTCCTGCTCTGATGAGATTCATGCAGGGCGGCTGCTCTCGCCGGCCCGGTGTGACCGCAGGCTGTGGAGATGCCCAGCGTCCACCCCGTCCCAGCTGTTAGAGCAGGTCACTCGGGCAGCCGGCCCACTATTACCACATCTCACCATCACCTGAGATGGATAGCTTTAATAGAGCCGCCGGCTGAGGCCCTTCAGCAGGAGGTCTGCGGGGCCGAGAGGCGGCTGATCCTTCTCTTCCAGCATCACCTGCAGCACCTCCAACCACAGACGCGCTGACCGCAGGGCTGTCCGGCCGCGTTTGGACCGCGGGAGGAGAACTATAGGAGTTCCACAGCAGCTGCTAAGTTTCTGAGTGAAGCAGACGGCACATCACAGCTAACCGCCGAGCTTCAGTGTGATGAGCTAAACAACAGCTCCCTTCCAAAAGCCCTGTCACAAACATCTCACTCGGTTTATAAACTCTTCACACAAGAACGTTCCGGAGAGCAGAACCGGTCAGCAGGCCAACTGTGTAATAAACGAGTTCCACAGCCAGCAGATACAGCAGAGCGCTGTTTAGACTTCATCACGACTGCAGCCCAAAATAAGAGCTTCTAAAGTCCTAATGATCCTCTTTCTGGGAATGAGGGACGAGCGGGGCGGAACAGGGTAGAACTCAGTAACATGATACGTTCTACGTCAAACTGGTGTGTTTAATGATCCTCTGTTTAACTCCATCTCTATGGAGCCTCAGTGAAGGCTCTAGCTCTTCAGCTCCATCAGAACGGCTGCTTTGTATTCCTGTTCCTTTAAATGATAATGAGTCATTCCTGACTCCGCCTCCCTCTTCTACAGGGGGCGTGTCCTAACACCAGTACACAGTCTTTTGTTTTACTCTCACCTGATTTACCTGTAAGTTCATCTCCCAGACCTTCAACTAACAAACTAACAGAGATAACCTTACTGTAGATCCTGCAGCACCAATAACACTGATAACTATCTAGAACATTACATCACTGTTCATATATTACCTTAGCTGTTAGTGTTAGCTAGTGTTAAACACCAAGAACTATCTAGAACATTACATCTCTGTTCATGTATTACCTCAACTGTTAGTGTTAGGGCTAAACACTAAGAACTATCTAGAACATTACATCTCTGTTCATATATTACCTCAGCTGTTGGTGTTACTGCTAAACACCAAAAATGATCTAGATCACATCTCCATTAATATATTTCCTAAGCTGTTAGTGTCAGCTAGTGCTAAACACCAATAACTATCTAGAACATTACACTTCTGTTAATATTTTATCTCGGCTGTTAGTGTTAGCTAGCACTACATTCAAGAATTATCTAGAACATTACACCTCCGTTTGGTACCTCAGTTGTTAGCATTAGCTAGTGCTAATCACCAAACACTATGTAGAACATTACATCTCTTTTAATATATTACCTAAGCTGTTAGCATTAGTGCTAAACACAAGGAACTATCTAGAACATGACAGCAATACTTTCATGTCTCTGGTCTGAAGCTGTTCCACCTGAGACTTTTTGATGTGATGCGTGTTTGTGTTTGGTCGTATAACAGAAACATCCTCGGTTTGCTCAGCATACCAACTTCAGCTAGAACTGAATTAGAACCAAAGCTCTTACAGAACATCAGTTCTACCTCCCTGATCTTCTCCATGAAGTCCAGATAAGAACCCATCCCAACCAGGCTGTTACCCAACACTAACAGCTCTGACTATAATCATAACCTCCAGTTTATCAGACTTTATTTTAGATTAGATCTTTTCTACACGGGTAACAGGAGCCATCTGGATACATGTACAGATCATAGTTTATATATCATTTTATATTTATGGTTCAGCTGTGGTCGTACGGTCAGCTGGACTGGAACAGCGTGGTAATACACGTGTGGTGGTGCGAGCCAGAGCCTCTGTGAGTCACTATCACTCGTGATAAACATGGGAATCTGTGTTATAAGAGGTTTTGTGAGCACCAGCAGGTGCACATCTGTGATTTCACCATGAATCTCAAGCTGCAGCAGAGAGCAAACATCAAGTTCTGTGTCAAACTCAGGAGGACAGCAGCGTCCGCCTCCGCCTCCGCCTCCGCCTCCGCCGTACAGAGCCTACAGCACCGCATCACTGAGCCGAGGCAGGACACCCCGAGGGGCAGAGTGAGGCACGTGAAGTCAGCAGTGTGACCGAGAGCAGCCTCGCTGTTTCCATCACATCTGTGAGACTGTGTGCTGTGAATCTGTCCCCCGGGCTCGGACTGTCAGTGCCACGTTCTACTGCAGCGTTCTGAGGCGTACGCAGGAGAACGTTCCGCGCAAATGACCTGAACTGCAACACGACAGCCGAGAAGATTCCACGATCCCTTCCTTATTCTTTACTGAGGCACAAACAGCGTCTACTCCAGTCTAATCTCCACCTTAACCAGCCGTCTCCACCTTAACCAGCCGTCTTCTCCTTAACCAGCCGTCTCCTCCTTAACCAGCCATCTCCGCCTTAACCAGCCGTCCCCTCCTTAACCAGCCATATCCACCTTAACCAGCCGTCTCCGCCTTAACCAGCCGTCCCCTCCTTAACCAGCCATATCCACCTTAACCAGCCGTCTCCGCCTTAACCAGCCGCCCCCTCCTTAACCAACCATCTCCGCCTTAACCAGCCGTCCCCTCCTTAACCAGCCATCTCCACCTTAACCAGCCGTCCCCTCCTTAACCAGCCATCTCCGCCTTAACCAGCCATCTTCGCCTTAACCAGCCGCCCCCTCCTTAACCAGCCATCTCCGCCTTAACCAGCCATCTCCACCTTAACCAGCCGTCTCCACCTTAACCAGCCATCTCCACCTTAACCAGCCGTCCCCTCCTTAACCAGCCATCTCCACCTTAACCAGCCGTCTCCACCTTAACCAGCCGTCTCCGCCTTAACCAGCCGTCCCCTCCTTAACCAGCCATCTCCACCTTAACCAGCCGTCTCCACCTTAACCAGCCGTCTCCACCTTAACCAGCCATCTCCACCTTAACCAGCCGTCTCCTCCTTAACCAGCCGTCTCCTCCTTAACCAGCCGTCTCCTCCTTAACCAGCCATCTCCGCCTTAACCAGCCGTCCCCTCCTTAACCAGCCATCTCCACCTTAACCAGCCGTCTCCACCTTAACCAGCCGTCTCCACCTTAACCAGCCGTCTCCTCCTTAACCAGCCGTCTCCTCCTTAACCAGCCGTCTCCTCCTTAACCAGCCGTCTCCTCCTTAACCAGCCGTCTCCACCTTAACCAGCCATCTCCACCTTAACCAGCCGTCTCCTCCTTAACCAGCCGTCTCCTCCTTAACCAGCCGTCTCCTCCTTAACCAGCCATCTCCACCTTAACCAGCCGTCTCCACCTTAACCAGCCGTCTCCACCTTAACCAGATAGTTATCTTCATCAGTCTATGTCTGACTGCCTGACAACTTGAAAATGAATGTGTTTATAGTACAAATCACCCTAAAACCCCAGTTTATCAAGAAGATCTACAACTAACCTTAGAGTCCAGCACTGCTCAACTTAGAGTTTCTTCACTGGTGTAAGAATTATAATCACCATATCAACAGCAGTCGCTTCCTCTTCTCTCTCTCAGCACCAGGAACGTTCTAGAACCAGAACTGAGCAGTTCCTTGGACTCAATAAGAGCCTCGGCCAGCAGAGCAGCAGAGACTCAGACCTGGACATGAAGGTCGATACATCCTTAACAAGCTCATGATGTGCTTCTTGGCCACACCATCACTATCTACCTGCTCCCCCCGCCAGATTTGGCTCCCTGCTCCTTCTTCCTCCTTCCCAAACTGAATTTTAAGCTAATGGCAGCTGGTTCTGCACAGTGGAGGAGATCCAGCTCCAACCACGGACGGGCTTGATGCTGTTATATTACTGGACTTCCAGAGAGAATGCCAGGAATGCAGGAACGCTGGGAGCGGGTATCACCGACTACTCCGCAGGTTACGGTGGCCAAATTACGATCAGAGGAAATCAAACCGCACCTCATGTTTGGACTCTGTAGGAAGCTATATGAAGATAAAGCCCCGCCCCTTTGTGAGGTCACAGCCATTTCAGCAGCAGTTAAAAACAAATTCTCATCTTATTCACTCTGATCAGGTGTGCAAATCAAGCTCACCCCTCAAAACTGGCAAGTGTGCCGAGACCTTTATTCTCTCAACTTCACTGCAGATTAGAAACAGTACCGCTCAGTGAGGTTCTCCAGAGAACGACGTCTGGCTCTGACTCAGAACCGTGATGTAAGCTGAATTATTGGCTGAATTAAGGTCTCTGGTTGAAGATGGATAGATCTGCTGCCCCCCAGGCTGAACTCCATGAGTGCTCGGCCTCTTCTGGTGTTCGGCACGCTGGTCTCCAGGTGAACGATCAAAGCCGAAGTCATGATCCTATTAAACAGAAAGCTTTCTTCGTGGCGGTAATGAGATTTATCTCCCCCACAGACCTGCCGTAGGGCAGCGCTCCAATAAACGGCCTGGACAGACAGTGACCAACATATCTGACCCATGCAGATAAAACAGAGGTCCTGTTTTCCGCTCGCGGTGAAGACGGCTGCGGGCGGCTTCTGCTGGATTTATATTAATGGCTGGATGTCCCCTGCAGACGCCGGGGCCAACTCTGTTTATATGACCCGGGCTCCACCAGAGCGCCTCCCGAGGGAGAGATGAACACAGGATTATATTACAGAGGCAAAGAGGAAATGTGGCCCGTGAGGAGAACCCGAGAGGAAGCGCCGGGGCTGTCTGATAGGAATTAGATGGAAAATGTCTGGTTATGAAATTCCAAGCAGGATTTATGAGGAATCAGAAGCATCTGCACACCAACAGGTCTCAGACTTCAGTCCAGCGTAGTCCTGCAGTGTACCGTCTGTTTGGAGTTAATCTGAAGTCTCAGCTACAGTAACTCGCTGGATATTCAGTGAATCATCAGTAAAGATACTGGTTTTACCGAGAAACACAACAAACACACAGAACCAAACACAGAACTGGAGTAAAACAAAACATAACTCAGTGTTTGATACATAAACAGTGTTTACAGTGGTGGTGATGTTTACAGTGGTGGTGATGGTGTTTATAGTGGTGGTGTTTATAGTGGTGGTGGTAATAATGTTTACAGTGGTGGTAATAATGTTTACAGTGGTGGTGATGGTGTTTATAGTGGTGGTGATGGTGTTTATAGTGGTGGTGGTGATGGTGTTTATAGTGGTGGTGGTAATAATGTTTACAGTGGTGGTAATAATGTTTACAGTGGTGGTGATGGTGTTTATAGTGGTGGTGGTGGTGTTTACAGTGGTGGTGATGGTGTTTATAGTGGTGGTGATGGTGTTTACAGTGGTGGTGATGGTGTTTATAGTGGTGGTGGTAATAATGTTTACAGTGGTGGTAATAATGTTTACAGTGGTGGTGATGGTGTTTACAGTGGTGGTGATGGTGTTTACAGTGGTGGTGATGGTGTTGGTGTTTACAGTGGTGGTGATGGTGTTTACAGTGGTGGTGATGATGTTTACAGTGGTGGTGGTGATGTTTACAGTGGTGGTGGTGGTGTTTACAGTGGTGGTGATGGTGGTGTTTACAGTGGTGGTAATAATGTTTACAGTGGTGGTGATGGTGTTTACAGTGGTGGTGATGGTGTTTACAGTGGTGGTGATGGTGTTCATAGTGGTGGTAATGGTGTTTACAGTGGTGGTGATGGTGTTTACAGTGGTGGTGATGGTGTTTATAGTGGTGGTGATAATGATGTTTACAGTGGTGGTGATGGTGTTTACAGTGGTGGTGATGATGTTTATAGTGGTGGTGATAATGATGTTTACAGTGGTGGTAATGATGTTTACAGTGGTGGTGATGTTGTTTACAGTGGTGGTAATGATGTTTACAGTGGTGGTGATGTTTACAGTGGTGGTAATGATGTTTACAGTGGTGGTGGTGATGTTTACAGTGGTGGTAATGATGTTTACAGTGGTGGTGGTGATGTTGTTTACAGTGGTGGTGATGGTGTTTACAGTGGTGGTGATGGTGTTTACAGTGGTGGTGATGGTGTTTACAGTGGTGGTGATGGTAACCAGGGGTCTCCATGTCTATAACACTAATTTACACACTGTATTTACTATGAAACCCACCAGTGAAACTACACGTGTCTTCTGAGTTTATATGGATGTTGCTTAAAAGGTTCTTGGCATGTTGATGGTTCTTCAGAATGACGGGGAACATGCTGGATGTTATGATGGGCTCAGTTTGGTGAAACTGAAGGAACCGGCTCCTTGACCATGTTAGCTCTAGCGCTCCCACCCACATCAGGCCCACGTCAGAGCTTCTGAACGTGTGTTTACTCAGTTCTCCAGACTCGGTCTGTATCCAGGCTGACTAACTGCTAACCGTAAGCTCTACAGAAGACCTCCACTCATCGCTGACTCCCCCACGCCGGATCTGAAGATATCTCCTTCAGCGCTGCTCTGTTTAGTAATATCCTGTCCACATTCCTGGCTCATACTCTCTGGATTTATTCTGGGTGTTGAAGGCGAGTCATAGTTTACTGATCCTCAGACGTTCTGCAGGAGCTCTCAGGATACTCACTTTGATCCTCTATACTGAGGCCGGGTCAGGACACTGTTACAGTAGCCCAGTTTCCATTCCATCCACGTTCTGGACTGAAGTCACGATTCCATCCACTCCAGTTATGTAAGAAGCTTCATATGACGTAGCTGTCAGGATCAGGAGCTGCATCCATACGAGTGAGGTGGAGAGACTGAACTGCTTTCTGCTGCAAGTAGATCATCTTCACACACATCTTTTTTATGGTCGTGCAGCTCAGAGGTACCAGGCAAGACCAGCAGTGGTCACCCAATGACGACTGAGATCTACTAGCCACCCTGACGTCGTCCACTTTGCATATGGGAACACAAACACACCAGACAGATCTGGGAGATGTTTATTCAAACAAGCTCTGGATTTGGCATCTCACAGTGTTGAAAGCATCCTTCAGGAAAGCCTGACCTTCTGCAGGGCCAGCTGTTCCCAGTCACTGACCACCCACGCCCACTGTGTGGAGTGTATTTTTTATTATTTCCCCAAAATATAATTGAATAACGACGTCACAAATGATTGATGTTTTCAGTGCAGCCGTCGAAAATTAACTCTGTGTCTAGAAATGTGAGATGGTTCAACCGCTGATTGAGTAAATGTTAAAAAAGGTAATTTACAGTTTGGGATGATTTTATAAACAGAAACTTCAAATAACAACACAAAACAAGGTGACTTTAAAAGCTCACTAGAAAACTTTTGTCCACCAAACTCTCTTATTTCCTTAAATATCACAACTTAATAATAACAACAAAGGACTTTTATTTTGACATGCATTTATGAAAGAGTATTCAGGGTATTGCGTCATGAAGACCCAAATGACCTTCATGTTGCCGTGATTATAGTTAGAATGGTGGTACGACCTCCTCAGCAAAACCATCACAATGTTTAATTATTATAATAATATTTATTTATTTGATAAAATATGAGTATGAACTCCAGCCGAGTATTGAACTACAGGTTACTACAGGTGAGTGATTAGATGTTGTTTAATTTAAAATGAGTCTGAAAAGTCAGGCAGCACAACCAGCAAGTCAGATGGTGCAACCAGACCAGCTCAGTCTTAATAACTGAAATATATCATTAAACGCTATAATAATGATAATAATAATAATAACAATAATAACATTAAATATGTTTATATATCATTTCAGACATCAGTTCTTTTAACATTTACGTCTATAGTTTCTCGTTGTTCTTTCCTAACAACCACCTGGAAGACCTGCTAGACCCACCAACACTGTCCCCCCATCAGGTAAACAGCATTTTGATCTTATGGAGAGAGAAGAACATCAAAGCTGCTTCAGATCTGAGAACATCCACAGGTGTTTCTGTCCATCCTTCCGCTGTGAGAAGACCCCTCAACACTGTGGGTCTGAAAGGATGTGTAGCTGTTCAAGACCCACAGCTCGGGTTCTCTTTATTTACATATAGATTTTCTACTGCTTTCTGAAGGCTGTGCTTTCACAGAGCTACACTGTGGGGCAGTAGTGAGCTGGATGTTACCAAAACACCAAAAAACCCTCAACTGCCCCCTTAAACACCAAAAACCCTCAACTGCCCCCTAAAACACCAAAAACCCTCAACTGCCCCCTTAAACACCAAAACCCCCCAACTACCCCCTAAAACACCAAAAACCCTCAACTGTCCCCTTAAAAACCAAAAACCCTCAACTGCCCCCTTAAACACCAAAACCCCCCAACTGCCCCCTAAAACACCAAAAACCCTCAACTGCCCCCTTAAATACCAAAAACCCCCAACTGCCCCCTTAAACACCAAAAAACCCCACTGCCCCCTTAAACACCAAAAACCCCCAACTGCCCCCTAAAACACCAAAAACCCTCAACTGTCCCCTTAAATACCAAAAACCCTCAACTGCCCCCTAAAACACCAAAAACCCTCAACTGCCCCCTTAAACACCAAAACCCCCCAACTGCCCCCTAAAACACCAAAACCCCCCAACTGCCCCCTAAAACACCAAAACCCCCCAACTGCCCCCTAAAACACCAAAAACCCTCAACTGCCCCCTTAAACACCAAAACCCCGCAACTGCCCCCTTAAACACCAAAAACCCTCAACTGTCCCCTTAAATACCAAAAACCCTCAACTGCCCCCTTAAACACCAAAACCCCCCAACTGCCCCCTTAAACACCAAAAACCCTCAACTGCCCCCTTAAACACCAAAAACCCCCAACCGGTACTTGGACACGACTGCTCACTGCTCCGGGCTAGTGTGCTCACTGAACCCTAGTGTGTGTGTATATTCACTAGTGTATGTGTGCATGTCGGTGTTCCACTGCCCCCTAGTGTTTGTGTGTATATATATCTATGGGTGTTCCACTGCCCCCTAGTGTTTGTGTGTATATATATCTATGGGTGTTCCACTGCCCCCTAGTGTTTGTGTGTATATATATCTATGGGTGTTCCACTGCCCCCTAGTGTTTGTGTGTATATATATCTATGGGTGTTCCACTGCCCCCTAGTGTTTGTGTGTATATATATCTATGGGTGTTCCACTGCCCCCTAGTGTTTGTGTGTATATATGTGTGAGTTCCACTGTATGGTTGGGTTAATGTGGAGGTGAAGTTCTCTAAAGTTCTGAATTCTAAATTCTAAATTGTAAAGAAGCTCCTCGCTGGGAAAAGGAGACACACCAAACAGCTATTCAAGTGAAAGCTCCCACCAGTTACTCCTGTGCTGCTCCTCCTGAGATCCTCCTCCAGCACTGCTCCTGCAGCACCACACCTCCTCCTGCATTGCTGCTGCTGCTGCTGCTCCTCCTCCTAAGATTCTCCTCCAACACTGCTCCTCCTGCACAGCACCTCCTCCTGAGATTCTCGTCCTGCACTGCTGCTGGGAGGTGTTCTTCAGACCAAAGTGAAGTACTCTGGTTAATTTGAGACAGATTTGAATCTTACATACGTTCAAAACCTACGACTTATACACTCCAACACACTCCGACACACTCCGACTCAGAAAACTCATACACTCATATACACTCATATACACATACACACTCATATACACCCATATACACATACACACTCATATACACTCATACACACTCATACACACTCATACACACTCATACACACTCATACACACTCATACACACTCATACACACATGTACACTCATAGAAACTCATATACACTCATACACACACATATACACTCCTATACACTCAGAAAACTCATATACACACACATGTACACTCATACACACTCACATACACTCAGAAAACTCATATACACACATGTACACTCATACACACTCATACACTCACATACACTCCTATAAACTTATACACTCATATCAACTCATACACACTCATATACAGTCAAACACACTCATATACACTCATACACACTCATATACACTCATACACACTCATATACACTCATACACTCTCATACACTCTCATACACACGCATAAACTCATATACACACATATACACTCATACACACTCATATACACTTAGAAAACATATACACTCATATACACTCAGAAAACTCAAATACACTCATACACACTCATATACACACATATACACTCATCGAAACTCATGTACACTCAGGAAACACATATACACTCATATGCACTTATATACGCTCATATACACTCATACACACAGAAACTCATATACACACATATACACTCATACACACACATAGAAACTCATATACACTCATACACACACAGAAACTCATATACACTCATACACACACATAGAAACTCATATACACACATATACACTCATACACACACACAGAAACTCATATACACACATATACACTCATACACACACATAGAAACTCATATACACTCATACACACACACAGAAACTCATATACACACATATACACTCATACACACACAGAAACTCATATACACTCATACACACACATAGAAACTCATATACACTCATATACACTCATACACACACAGAAACTCATACACACATATACACTCATACACACACATAGAAACTCATATACACTCATACACACACAGAAACTCATGCACACATATACACTCATACACACACACAGAAACTCATATACACTCATACACACACATAGAAACTCATATACACTCATATACACTCATACACACACAGAAACTCATACACTCATATACACTCATACACACACAGAAACTCATATACACTCATATACACTCATACACACACAGAAACTCATATACACTCATACACACACATATAAACTCATATACACTCATACACACACATAGAAACTCAGATACACTCATACACACACATAGAAACTCATATACACTCATACACACACATAGAAACTCATATACACTCATACACACACATAGAAACTCATATACACTCATACACACATAGAAACTCATATACACTCATATACACTCATACACACACAGAAACTCATATACACTCATACACACACAGAAACTCATATACACTCATACACACATAGAAACTCATATACACTCATACACACACATAGAAACTCATATACACTCATACACACACAGAAACTCATATACACTCATATACACTCATACACACACAGAAACTCATATACACTCATACACACACAGAAACTCATATACACTCATACACACATAGAAACTCATATACACTCATATACACTCATACACACACAGAAACTCATATACACTCATACACACACAGAAACTCATATACACTCATACACACACAGAAACTCATATACACTCATACACACACATAGAAACTCATATACACTCATACACACACAGAAACTCATATACACTCATATACACTCATACACACACAGAAACTCATATACACTCATACACACACAGAAACTCATACACTCATATACACTCATACACACACAGAAACTCATATACACTCATACACACACATATAAACTCATATACACTCATACACACACATAGAAACTCAGATACACTCATACACACACATAGAAACTCATATACACTCATACACACACATAGAAACTCATATACACTCATACACACACATAGAAACTCATATACACTCATACACACACATAGAAACTCATATACACTCATACACACATAGAAACTCATATACACTCATATACACTCATACACACACAGAAACTCATATACACACATATACACTCATACACACACATAGAAACTCATATACACTCATATACACTCATACACACACAGAAACTCATATACACTCATACACACACAGAAACTCATATACACACATATACACTCATACACACACAGAAACTCATATACACACATATACACTCATACACACACATAGAAACTCATATACACACATATACACTCATACACACACATAGAAACTCATATACACACATATGCACTCATAGAAACTCATATACACTCATTTAAAGTCATATAGACTCATAGAAACTCATATACACTCATATAAAGTCATATACATTCATTTACACTCGTATACACTTGTATAAACTCATCAGACTCCTCTCTTTATTACACTGACTGCACAGGTTCTAGATCAGCACTTTATGTATAAAAATGCTCACCATGCAAATAAATGAGTGAATATTATTATCATCATCATCATAACATATATGTAATGGAGTAACAGTTCTTGGGGGGAGGAACATGCTTGAAACTTGTATCTTCTAATTCACCTGACAACACCTCCCCACCTCCTCCCTGCATCTGTCCCACCACAGGTTTACAAGGGGTCTGGCTTCTAGCCCCACACAGAAGCTGCCCAGAACTCCATCTCAGAGTTCTCTACTGTCTTTCAATCACCACATCAGTGCTGTTAGAACAAAACCTGACATCTCCAAAGTTCTAACCTCGTTTAACTCACTGTTACCGAACTACCCCACCCAGAAGGACATTTTTTAAATACTTTAAACTCAACACTGGGCCGTTAATGAGCTGCTTTGTTGGATCATGTTTGTGGGGAGCAGAGAAACACTGGGGGATGCAGGAAGGTGGACATACAGGATCAGGGCTGGGAGCCTTAATCATTTAATCTGTTAATCATCAATAATTCTCCAAACAAGCCAATCACATTAAATACCCTTTAGAAGAAACAGAGACAAACACTGAATGAGCTAAACTAAGAGGAACAGTCAGTAACACCTGGCTCAGCTCACCTGGCTCAGCTCACCTGGCTCAGCTCACCTGCTCAGCTCACCTGGCTCAGCTCACCTGGCTCAGCTCACCTGGAAGCCCAACGAAACCTCCTTACAGCGAGTATTAATCATACTGAGAGCTGACAGAGAGAGCAGGTGTTCAGAAACTCAAACTCCTCCAAACATACTGCTGGCTTAAAGCAGAGTCAGAGTAAACACACAGTGACCCCTACTGGCCCGGAGGTGAATTACAGGTGAATTATACTCTAAAATCAGAAGTAGAGTAAAACCCTGTCATCATGGTTATCTTCACCCCACACACTTCTATCAGAGTTCTATATTCATACTGTATATTCAGTATATATACTGTTCCATTACTTACTTTATATATTATATTAATATCTTAGTATTTTGCTTTTGACCTTATGTATTTATATTTCAGATATTATATCTTATAGTTGTTCAGTATCAGACCACACAGGATGGTCAGGTGTTCAGTTCAGTAAAGAAACACACAGGTATTTAGTTCTGTTTGAAGTGGCTGAGATCGGTATATAGTGATAATAAGACTAGGCTTTTGAAAAAAGTGCATCATAAAGTGTTTATTTCTTATAAAAAAGTAAATCAAATGTTTAGTCTTGTTAACTGAGTTTCACATCTTAACAGTTTATCTTCCTCTAGTGTTCCTCCACTCTTTCTCTTGTTCAGTGAGAGAAGTGAGCTCTTGGTTGTCCAGCCAGGACTTTAAACCTGGGCTGAAACTGTGTTAGGACCATTCTCACATATACACTACCGCTCAAAAGTTTAGGATCACTTTAGAATTTCATTTCATGCAATTTTCATGCAATTCACTAACAATATTGTTCATTTCATAATTAATGTAAGTGTATCAGATGATTTTTAAAGAATAAAAATGTTTGTATTAAAGTCTATTTTTGTATAGAGGCTTATTTTACATATAGTTCTATTATCAGTAATTCTCAGTCCTCTGTCTAAATCTCCTGGTACGACCACCAATCCAAGTTAAGGATGTTATTGGACTAATTGGTTGTTAAGACACTCTTGATCAATTGTGATCACAGCTGAAAAACATTCTACTAATAAGTGAGTATAAAAGGGAACAACATTCTAGGTTAGTTTAGTATCTGAAGATCAGCAGTTGATGGCTTGCTGACCGACTCACAATGACCAGAAAGAAACAACTTTCTTTAGAGACCCGTCAGTCCATTGTTGTGTTAAGGAAGAAGATACTCCATTAAAACAAGAACATTTCACTGTGATCCCAAACTTTTGAGCTGTAGTGTATGAGAAATCCAGAACGTTCTGTGTGGAGCGTACGTCTGTCTCAGTCCATTCTGTTGACTTATCCGACTGCTGCTTCTCGCCTGTGTGCGTGCCGGACTCCCGAATCTGCACAGATCTGATTGGCTAAGGAATGTTTGGTGATTTTACTATGCACGTGATTGGTCAATGAGGTTACTGCACCTCAAAGCCTGTATACCGTAAAGACTAGAAAAGCTCCGCCTCTTAAAATATAAAATAAACACAGTTAGAATTAAATCTTTCTCAGTAGTTTATCAGTTTGGGTCTGGACCCGGACCACGGTCCACCTATTAGTGACCCCTGGTTTATATCATTGCTGCCTAAAGAAAAATATGTATCTCTATTTTTGAGCATTATAATTTTTCTACATCATTTGAACAGCTGCCGTTTACGCTGTGTCCCATTTCTTGATGAATGGACCAATAGAAATGCTCCAAAATGGCTTGGAAAAAATTCTGGTTCCATTGACTGACATTGACAGTTTTTGGCTTTGGCTGTAAACTTGCTATTTTGGAGACATTGTTTTTAAGTGGACAGGGACGATCTGTTACGTACTGTATTGAATTGGTCACTAGGGGGCGCTGAGTGGGATATTTCTTTGTATGATCAGTAATGCATATTGAGTTGAATGCTGTTTCTAAATGAAAACGTTTGATCCCAAATAAGAAGTAGGCGGCCACACTGAGACCCTGAGACTGAGTCCGAGGTGGAGAGGGTCCTCAAAACAGAGACGTTTCCAGACGCTGCTATTCATCCCGAACACAAAACATGTCATCCGTCTCCGAGCTGAGAGCCGGACGTCAGACGAGAGCGGATTTCACTATGGCGGTCACTATGGTAACATGCGCATGGATGAACTCCCTCCGCGTCCCGACTGAGCATCAAACTGACGAGTGCATCCAGGAGTGAACGCCGTCACCTCGAGGACGGGGGGTGTTTGAAGAGTGGCGTGTGACGGGACAGGGGTGTGAGGGAGCTGCAGATGGACCTCAGGACAACTTCCCGTCTGCATGAGCTGGAAATAAGAAGCGGCTGCGCTAAGCAGGTGGATCAGACGTCTGCGCACAAAACCAGGTCACTCCAGTGGACAGTGGGTTATTATTGGACGGCGATATTTTCCATAAACTGTCCTGTAACGAGAATAGCAAGCTTCCCGGAATGCTGCGTCCAGAATAGCGGCTCTGGGATGTGGCACTGTAAAAGATTCTTACTGGAGCAGATAAAACAGAAAGAGTAAACAGTGACAGGCTCAGTTTACTGATGATGAAAGGACTTCAAGTGCTGCTTATGTAGTTTCACTAGTGACTCAATACGTTTCTGGCTGATAACTATCGTCCTGTCACTCTAGTTGGAAAGCAGGAAGTGATTCCCTACACAAGATCACTATTACAGCCTTAATATGCCTGTATATACATATATATATATAAATATATGACTAATACAAGTAATACAAGTTCTAATATGCCTGTATATACATATATATATATATATATATATATATATATATATATATATATATATATATATATATATATATATATATATATAAATATATGACTAATACAAGTAATACAAGCTCTAATATGCCTGTATATAAATATATGACTAATACAAGTAATACAAGTTCTAATATGCCTGTATATACATATATATATATATATATATATATATATATATATATATATATATATATATATATATATATATATATATATATATATATGACTAATACAAGTAATACAAGTTCTGATATGCTTGTACATATATATATATATATATACTTAGCACAAAAAAGAAGGAAAGTGTGTGTTTACTAGACTATAACTTTGTTGTGTATCTCGGTAATAAATCATATACGGTTGGAAAGCTGTTAATTTCCCGTTTAAATGGTGCCAGATTTGTAAGTAACATGCGTTTGTGGGATGAGCAGTAGAGCTGAGTATGTTGGTTAATTATTTAACACTTATTTTGAGATTCTGGTACCCCAGGTGAGTACGGGTCCTGCTACAGTGGTCAGTAGGTGTCTGCTCTAAGAATCAGCATGCTACGTTTGACTGATCTGGATAGGGCTCGTGCAGTGGGGCAACTTCAAGCTATTGAGGCATTATTTGGAGTGAGCACCAGCACCATCTCCACATTGAAGGCCAAGTTCCATAGAACAGGCGACGTCAGAGACAGACTGTGAAGTGGGCGTCCCAAGAAGACAACAACCCAAGAAGATGGTTTTCCACTTTGGTATCGTAGACTGTCCTCTACAGATTTGCAGTTAAGGTTTGCAGGACAATATGGCCGACGCCTCTCTGCCCAGACAATCTGGAACAGACTGAACGCAGGCTGTCCATGACTGTCCTTCACCGTCTTGCCGGTTTGCACTGGTGTCAGCAACACGTGCACTGGAACCTGAACATGTGGAGGAACGTTATGTTCAGTGATGAGTCCAGATTCTGCTTACATCAGTGGGACCGTAGGCTCAAAGTGTGGAGAAGACGTGGAGAAAGCTATGCTGATTGCTGCTCTTGTAGAGTAGCATCTTTTGGTGGAGGCAGTGTGATGGTGTGGGGTGACGTCTCCCTCACTGGAAAACAAGGCTTGTCATCCTTGAAGGCAATCTCAATGCAGAGAGATCTCCAGATGAAACTCTGCAACCAGTGGCAATCCCATATCTCCACAGCCTGGGTCCGAACTCTATCCTCCAAGATGACAACGCTCGCCCCCGCAGAGCGGGCTTTATCAGAGACCACCTCCAGGATTTGGGAGTGTACAGGATGGAAAGGCCTGCCAGCAGTCCTGACCTCAACCCCTTTGAACACTTGGGTGATCAGCTTGGGCATGCTGTTCATTGACCCGCATCAAAGGCTGGTTGGAGAATGGGCAGTGTGGGACCAGGCTGGTGACCCACATGAGGAGCTGTGTATGGTTCTTCCACCACGCTACACATTTATATTAGTTTATATATACACAATACATATATTACTTTCAAGCATATACTGTATATATATATACACACTGTCTACTGAGAGACGGTTAAGAAGCTTCTTAGCATTCAGACGTCTTCTTCTCGCGAAGCTTTGTTCTCTATCCTCATTTCACCTCAGAGGCCTCGAGAATAAAGATTAACGCTCAGAATTTGCTCTGAGCATCGTTCAGTCCACATAATCAGCAGGAGCCGCAGCAGTCGGGCTCCGTCCAGCTCCAACGCGGCCCAGGATTGATTAGCGCGTCCCAGGAAGGTGTGATTAGCGCTGTTTGCTTGTTAGACTGAATGAGTTCACTTGCTGAAGACCTCAATCAGCTGAAGGTGCTGGGAGCTGATCCGTCTCCGTTCTGTCGTTCAGAGATGTGCGTGATGATTAGGATCGAATCCCAGCCGCCCTCCAAATCAGCACACACCACAGAGAACACCAGCACCCCCCCCCCCCTCCCCCCCGGGGTCATCAATCACCCCCACAACTACCCACAGCTACATACACATTCATCACACCCAGAAAGAGAGAGACAAAAAGAGTGAGTGAGAGAGAGAGAGACAGAGAGAGACACAGAGACAAAGAGAGACACAGAGAGACAGAGACATTCAAATATTATTTTTGTCTGGTCTACTCAGTCTCGTAACAGTACTTGTGTCTGGTCTACTTAGTCTTGTAACAGTACTTGTGTCTGGTTTACTCAGTCTTGTAACAGTACTTGTGTCTGGTCTACTCAGTCTCGTAACAGTACTTGTGTCTGGTCTACTCAGTCTCGTAACAGTACTTGTGTCTGGTCTACTCAGTCTCATAACAGTACTTGTGTCTGGTCTACTCAGTCTCGTAACAGTACTTGTGTCTGGTCTACTCAGTCTCGTAACAGTACTTGTGTCTGGTCTACTCAGTCTCATAACAGTACTTGTGTCTGGTCTACTCAGTCTCGTAACAGTACTTGTGTCTGGTCTACTTAGTCTTGTAACAGTACTTGTGTCTGGTCTACTCAGTCTCGTAACAGTACTTGTGCCTGGTCTACTCAGTCTCGTAACAGTACTTGTGTCTGGTCTACTCAGTCTCATAACAGTACTTGTGTCTGGTCTACTCAGTCTCGTAACAGTACTTGTGTCTGGTCTACTCAGTCTCGTAACAGTACTTGTGTCTGGTCTACTCAGTCTCATAACAGTACTTGTGCCTGGTCTACTCAGTCTCATAACAGTACTTGTGTCTGGTCTACTCAGTCTCGTAACAGTACTTGTGCCTGGTCTACTCAGTCTCGTAACAGTACTTGTGTCTGGTCTACTCAGTCTCGTAACAGTACTTGTGTCTGGTCTACTCAGTCTCGTAACAGTACTTGTGTCTGGTCTACTCAGTCTCGTAACAGTACTTGTGCCTGGTCTACTCAGTCTCGTAACAGTACTTGTGTCTGGTCTACTCAGTCTCGTAACAGTAATGTGTCTTGTCTACTCAGTCTTGTAACAGTACTTGTGTCTGGTCTACTCAGTCTCGTAACAGTACTTGTGTCTGGTCTACTCAGTCTCGTAACAGTACTTCTGTCTGGTCTACTCAGTCTCGTAACAGTACTTGTGTCTGGTCTACTCAGTCTCGTAACAGTACTTGTGTCTGGTCTACTCAGTCTCATAACAGTACTTGTGTCTGGTCTACTCAGTCTCGTAACAGTACTTGTGTCTGGTCTACTTAGTCTTGTAACAGTACTTGTGTCTGGTCTACTCAGTCTCGTAACAGTACTTGTGCCTGGTCTACTCAGTCTCGTAACAGTACTTGTGTCTGGTCTACTCAGTCTCATAACAGTACTTGTGTCTGGTCTACTCAGTCTCGTAACAGTACTTGTGTCTGGTCTACTCAGTCTCGTAACAGTACTTGTGTCTGGTCTACTCAGTCTCATAACAGTACTTGTGCCTGGTCTACTCAGTCTCATAACAGTACTTGTGTCTGGTCTACTCAGTCTCGTAACAGTACTTGTGCCTGGTCTACTCAGTCTCGTAACAGTACTTGTGTCTGGTCTACTCAGTCTCGTAACAGTACTTGTGTCTGGTCTACTCAGTCTCGTAACAGTACTTGTGTCTGGTCTACTCAGTCTCGTAACAGTACTTGTGCCTGGTCTACTCAGTCTCGTAACAGTACTTGTGTCTGGTCTACTCAGTCTCGTAACAGTAATGTGTCTTGTCTACTCAGTCTTGTAACAGTACTTGTGTCTGGTCTACTCAGTCTCGTAACAGTACTTGTGTCTGGTCTACTCAGTCTCGTAACAGTACTTCTGTCTGGTCTACTCAGTCTCGTAACAGTACTTGTGTCTGGTCTACTCAGTCTCGTAACAGTACTTGTGTCTGGTCTACTCAGTCTCGTAACAGTAATGTGTCTGCTCTACTCAGTCTTGTAACAGTGCTTGTGTCTAGTCTACTCAGTCTCGTAACAGTACTTGTGTCTGGTCTACTCAGTCTTGTAACAGTACTTGTGTCTGGTCTACTCAGTCTCGTAACAGTACTTGTGTCTGGTCTACTCAGTCTCGTAACAGTACTTGTGTCTGGTCTACTCAGTCTTGTAACAGTACTTGTGTCTGGTCTACTCAGTCTTGTAACAGTACTTGTGTCTGGTCTACTTAGTCTTGTAACAGTACTTGTGTCTGGTTTACTCAGTCTCGTAACAGTACTTGTGTCTGGTCTACTCAGTCTCGTAACAGTACTTGTGCCTGGTCTACTCAGTCTCGTAACAGTACTTGTGCCTGGTCTACTCAGTCTCGTAACAGTACTTGTGTCTGGTCTACTCAGTCTCGTAACAGTAATGTGTCTTGTCTACTCAATCTTGTAACAGTACTTGTGTCTGGTCTACTCAGTCTCGTAACAGTACTTGTGTCTGGTCTACTCAGTCTCGTAACAGTACTTCTGTCTGGTCTACTCAGTCTCGTAACAGTACTTGTGTCTGGTCTACTCAGTCTCGTAACAGTACTTGTGTCTGGTCTACTCAGTCTCGTAACAGTAATGTGTCTGCTCTACTCAGTCTTGTAACAGTGCTTGTGTCTAGTCTACTCAGTCTCGTAACAGTACTTGTGTCTGGTCTACTCAGTCTTGTAACAGTACTTGTGTCTGGTCTACTCAGTCTTGTAACAGTACTTGTGTCTGGTCTACTTAGTCTTGTAACAGTACTTGTGTCTGGTTTACTCAGTCTTGTAACAGTACTTGTGTCTGGTCTACTCAGTCTCGTAACAGTACTTGTGTCTGGTCTACTCAGTCTCATAACAGTACTTGTGTCTGGTCTACTCAGTCTCGTAACAGTACTTGTGTCTGGTCTACTCAGTCTCGTAACAGTAATGTGTCTGGTCTACTCAGTCTCGTAACAGTACTTGTGTCTGGTCTACTCAGTCTCATAACAGTACTTGTGTCTGGTCTACTCAGTCTCGTAACAGTAATGTGTCTGGTCTACTCAGTCTTGTAACAGTACTTGTGTCTGGTCTACTCAGTCTCGTAACAGTACTTGTGTCTGGTCTACTCAGTCTCGTAACAGTACTTCTGTCTGGTCTACTCAGTCTCGTAACAGTACTTGTGTCTGGTCTACTCAGTCTCGTAACAGTACTTGTGTCTGGTCTACTCAGTCTCGTAACAGTAATGTGTCTGCTCTACTCAGTCTTGTAACAGTGCTTGTGTCTAGTCTACTCAGTCTCGTAACAGTACTTGTGTCTGGTCTACTTAGTTTTGTAACAGTACTTGTGTCTGGTTTACTCAGTCTTGTAACAGTACTTGTGTCTGGTCTTGTGTCTGGTTTACTCAGTGTTGTAACAGTACTTGTGCCTGGTCTACTCAGTCTTGTAACAGTACTTGTGCCTGGTCTACTCAGTCTTGTAACAGTACTTGTGTCTGGTCTACTCAGTCTCATAACAGTACTTGTGTCTGGTTTACTCAGTCTTGTAACAGTACTTGTGTCTGGTCTTGTGTCTGGTTTACTCAGTGTTGTAACAGTACTTGTGCCTGGTCTACTCAGTCTTGTAACAGTACTTGTGCCTGGTCTACTCAGTCTCGTAACAGTACTTCTGTCTGGTCTACTCAGTCTCATAACAGTACTTGTGTCTGGTTTACTCAGTCTTGTAACAGTACTTGTTTCTGGTTTACTCAGTCTCGTAACAGAACTTGTGTCTGGTTTACTCAGTCTCGTAACAGTACTTCTGTCTGGTCTACTCAGTCTCGTAACAGTACTTGTGTCTGGTTTACTCAGTCTTGTAACAGTACTTGTGTCTGGTTTACTCAGTCTTGTAACAGTACTTGTGTCTGGTCTACTCAGTCTTGTAACAGTACTTGTGTCTGGTTTACTCAGTCTTGTAACAGTACTTGTGCCTGGTCTACTCAGTCTTGTAACAGTACTTGTGTCTGGTCTACTCAGTCTCGTAACAGTACTTGTGCCTGGTCTACTCAGTCTCGTAACAGTACTTGTGCCTGGTCTACTCAGTCTCATAAAAGTACTTGTGCCTGGTCTACTCAGTCTCGTAACAGTACTTGTGTCTGGTCTACTCAGTCTTGTAACAGTACTTGTGTCTGGTCTACTCAGTCTCGTAAAAGTACTTGTGCCTGGTCTACTCAGTCTCGTAACAGCACTTGTGTCTGGTCTACTCAGTCTTGTAACAGTACTTGTGCCTGGTCTACTCAGTCTCGTAACAGTACTTGTGCCTGGTCTACTCAGTCTCGTAACAGTACTTGTGCCTGGTCTACTCAGTCTCGTAAAAGTACTTGTGCCTGGTCTACTCAGTCTCGTAACAGCACTTGTGTCTGGTCTACTCAGTCTTGTAACAGTACTTGTGCCTGGTCTACTCAGTCTCGTAACAGTACTTGTGCCTGGTCTACTCAGTCTCGTAACAGTACTTGTGCCTGGTCTACTCAGTCTCGTAACAGTACTTGTGCCTGGTCTACTCAGTCTCGTAACAGTTCTTGTGTCTGGTCTACTCAGTCTTGTAGCAGTACTTGTGTCTGGTCTACTCAGTCTCGTAACAGTTCTTGTGTCTGGTCTACTCAGTCTTGTAGCAGTACTTGTGTCTGGTTGTATCTTTACTGTAGTTTGATGTACTGGCTGGATGGAGGAGTTGTTTCGGGGAAACGTCATTCCGGTAACGCAGATGTTCAACCGCCGTGTCTCGTTACGGCTGTGAAGGCGGCTGCTCTGAACACAGACTGCTGGGAGGCTTTTAGCAGCTGCTGTAGGTAAACATCAGTCCCACACTCTCCCACACAGGCTCCTCTCGTTCCTCTGAGCTCTCAGCATCACTGTCTCATCCCAGAAACGTCCTGAGTGTCCCCACGGAGATGTGACGCTGCCATGGCAACAGACCCACTGCAGTGTGTGATTTGCGAGCTGCCCGGCTGCTTTTAAAGTAGTTTTTAAATAAAGAGGTTCTCTCCGCTCAGAGCTTCACCCAGATCTGCAGCCATCAATGAGGAACCCTGAACCCTCTTCACTGTTCCCAAAACGTTCGTCTACGCAGACTTCATCATCAGACAAAAACTAAATAAATAAATAAACAAATAAATAAATAAATCAGAAAATCCACAAACAAAGTACTGACTGTGGGCAGTCGTGAGCTGGAGGTCACCAGTGTTTAATCTACTGCCCCAACAGGACACGCCTGGATTTCCCCTAAACAAGGTTCTGTGGGTGTGCTGCTCACCCCAAACAGTGTACTTACTGCCCCCTAGTGTGTGTGTATGTGGGTGTTTCACTGTCCCCTAGTGTGTGTGTTCACTAGTCTGTGTGTGTGTGTGTGTGTGTGTGTGTGTAAGTGTGTGTATGTGGGTATGTTGCTACACAGATGTGTCCAGTTCCTGTGTGTGTAAACACTAATTATTAATAATTGTAAAAACTGAAAATCTTAATATAAACAATATTACAAATGAAATACAATCAGAAGTTTAGTTTTTCTAAATCTGTAGAGCTGTCCTTTTAATCAATCAGCCAATCAAACAATCAACCAATCAATCAATTAACCTTCATGTTGTCTTGGAAATACATTGTGGGTGACCTTCATTTTCGATATAGCTGAGTATTGACAGCAGACAGAACCTGAAATAGATACACTATAAAGATTTAATCAACTAAAATCTATGAGTACAATAATACAATAATAAGTAATACAAACAACGGAATTTCAAATAAATAAATAAATAAATAATAATAATAATAATAATAATAATAATAATAATAATAATAATAATAATAATAATAATAAAATTATGTATAACTTCAGTTTATCACAAGATAAGTCACAAGTTGAGATAAGGGCCTCTCTCTGTGTGTAACAGGTGGTCCACCATCACGTCCTAACCTTCACTCTTCACTCCAGACTGATCTGAACGTTCCGATATGAAACTCGTTTCTAATCACACACAGGGCGTGAAGTCATGTGACCTGTGAAGCGTGACCTCAGTTGACCTTCAGGAAGATTCATTTCCTCCTGACTTAAGAGGACAAAGCCGAACATCCCACAGGCGGCTGTACGGGTATAGAGTGGGATTATTTGGAAACATTGTCATGGAGACAGTGGGACAGACAGTAGTGTGTCCTTGTTGATGTCCCTGTTGAGACGAGCGGTGATGAGAATAAAGAAAATCTGTCCTGATGTCTTTCCTAATGGACTTAGAGGACAGACTGTCAGAGACACGGACACAGATCTACAGGCTACACGTATGATCAGCCGCTCAGTTTAGCACACGCAAACATCCGGAGTCAACAATCCATACGTCCTGGACGCCTCTTGTAGTGTTAGTATGGTGGTGTAGTGGTTAGTATGGTGGTGTAGTGGTTAGTACGGTGGTGTAGTGTTAGTATGGTGGTGTAGTGGTTAGTATGGTGGTGTAGTGGTTAGTACGGTGGTGTAGTGGTTAGTATGGTGGTGTAGTGGTTAGTACGGTGGTGTAGTGGTTAGTACGGTGGTGTAGTGGTTAGTATGGTGGTGTAGTGGTTAGTATGGTGGTGTAGTGGTTAGTACGGTGGTGTAGTGGTCAGTATGGTGGTGTAGTGGTTAGTACGGTGGTGTAGTGGTTAGTATGGTGGTGTAGTGGTTAGTATGGTGGTGTAGTGGTTAGTATGGTGGTGTAGTGGTCAGTATGGTTTTGTAGTGGTTAGTATGGTGGTGTAGTGGTTAGTATGGTGGTGTAGTGGTTAGTATGGTGGTGTAGTGGTTAGTATGGTGGTGTAGTGGTCAGTATGGTGGTGTAGTGGTTAGTACGGTGGTGTAGTGGTTAGTATGGTGGTGTAGTGGTTAGTATGGTGGTGTAGTGGTCAGTATGGTTTTGTAGTGGTTAGTATGGTGGTGTAGTGGTTAGTATGGTGGTGTAGTGGTTAGTACGGTGGTGTAGTGGTTAGTATGGTGGTGTAGTGGTTAGTATGGGGGTGTAGTGGTCAGTACGGTGGTATAGTGGTTAGTACGGTGGTGTAGTGGTTAGTATGGTGGTGTAGTGGTCAGTACGGTGGTGTAGTGGTTAGTATGGTGGTGTAGTGGTTAGTATGGTGGTGTAGTGGTCAGTATGGTGGTGTAGTGGTTAGTATGGTGGTGTAGTGGTTAGTATGGTGGTGTAGTGGTCAGTATGGTGGTGTAGTGGTTAGTATGGTGGTGTAGTAGTTAGTACGGTGGTGTAGTGGTCAGTACGGTGGTGTAGTGGTTAGTATGGTGGTGTAGTGGTCAGTACGGTGGTGTAGTGGTTAGTATGGTGGTGTAGTGGTCAGTACGGTGGTGTAGTGGTTAGTACGGTGGTGTAGTGGTTAGTATGGTGGTGTGGTGGTTAGTATGGTGGTGTGGTGGTTAGTACGGTGGTGTAGTGGTTAGTACGTTGGTGTAGTCGTTAGTACGGTGGTGTAGTGGTCAGTACGGTGGTGTAGTGGTTAGTACCGTGGTGTAGTGGTAAGTACCGTGGTGTAGTGGTTAGTACGGTGGTGTAGTGGTTAGTACGGTGGTGTAGTGGTTAGTACGGTGGTGTAGTGTTTAGTACGGTGGTGTAGTGGATAGTACGGTGGTGTAGTGGTCAGTACGGTGGTGTAGTGGTTAGTACCGTGGTGTAGTGGTAAGTACCGTGGTGTAGTGGTTAGTACGGTGGTGTAGTGGTTAGTACGGTGGTGTAGTGGTTAGTACGGTGGTGTAGTGTTTAGTACGGTGGTGTAGTGGATAGTACGGTGGTGTAGTGGTCAGTACGGTGGTGTAGTGGTCAGTACGGTGGTGTAGTGGTTAGTACGGTGGTGGAGTGGTTAGTACGGTGGTGGAGTGGTCAGTATGGGGGTGTAGTGGTTAGTACGGTGGTGTAGTGGTCAGTATGGGGGTGTAGTGGTTAGTACGGTGGTGTAGTGGTTAGTACGGTGGTGTAGTGGTTAGTATGGTGGTGTAGTGGTTAGTACGGTGGTGTAGTGGTTTGTACGGTGGTGTAGTGGTCAGTATGGTGGTGTAGTGGTTAGTATGGTGGTGTAGTAGTTAGTATGGTGGTGTAGTGGTCAGTACGGTGGTGTAGTGGTTAGTATGGTGGTGTAGTGGTCAGTACGGTGGTGTAGTGGTCAGTATGGTGGTGTAGTGGTCAGTACGGTGGTGTAGTGGTTAGTACGGTGGTGTAGTGGTTAGTATGGTGGTGTAGTGGTTAGTACGGTGGTGTAGTGGTTAGTACGGTGGTGTAGTGGTTAGTATGGTGGTGTAGTGTTTAGTACGGTGGTGTAGTGGTCAGTACGGTGGTGTAGTGGTCAGTACGGTGGTGTAGTGGTTAGTACGGTGGTGGAGTGGTTAGTACGGTGGTGGAGTGGTCAGTATGGGGGTGTAGTGGTTAGTATGGTGGTGTAGTGGTCAGTACGGGGGTGTAGTGGTTAGTACGGTGGTGTAGTGGTTAGTATGGTGGTGTAGTGGTTAGTATGGTGGTGTAGTGGATAGTATGGTGGTGTAGTGGATAGTACGGTGGTGTAGTGGTTAGTATGGTGGTGTAGTGGTCAGTATGGTGGTGTAGTGGTTAGTATGGTGGTGTAGTGGTTAGTATGCTGGTGTAGTGGTTAGTATGGTGGTGTAGTGGTCAGTATGGTGGTGTAGTGGTTAGTATGGTGGTGTAGTGGTTAGTGTGGTGGTGTAGTGGTTAGTGTGGTGGTGTAGTGGTCAGTATGGTGGTGTAGTGGTCAGTATGGTGGTGTAGTGGTTAGTGTGGTGGTGTAGTGGTTAGTATGGTGGTGTAGTGGTCAGTATGGTGGTGTAGTGGTTAGTATGGTGGTGTAGTGGTTAGTACGGTGGTGTAGTGGTTAGTATGGTGGTGTAGTGGCAGTATGGTGGTGTAGTGGTTAGTACGGTGGTGTAGTGGTCAGTATGGTGGTGTAGTGGTTAGTATGGTTTTGTAGTGGTTAGTATGGTGATGTAGTGGTTAGTACGGTGGTGTAGTGGTCAGTATGGTGGTGTAGTGGTCAGTATGGTGGTGTAGTGGTCAGTATGGTGGTGTAGTGGTCAGTATGGGGGTGTAGTGGTCAGTACGGTGGTGTAGTGGTCAGTATGGTGGTGTAGTGGTCAGTATGGTGGTGTAGTGGTCAGTACGGTGGTGTAGTGGTTAGTACCGTGGTGTAGTGGTTAGTACGGTGGTGTAGTGGTTAGTACGGTGGTGTAGTGGTTAGTACGGTGGTGTAGTGTTTAGTACGGTGGTGTAGTGGATAGTACGGTGGTGTAGTGGTCAGTACGGTGGTGTAGTGGTCAGTACGGTGGTGTAGTGGTTAGTACGGTGGTGGAGTGGTTAGTACGGTGGTGGAGTGGTCAGTATGGGGGTGTAGTGGTTAGTACGGTGGTGTAGTGGTCAGTATGGGGGTGTAGTGGTTAGTACGGTGGTGTAGTGGTTAGTACGGTGGTGTAGTGGTTAGTACGGTGGTGTAGTGGTTAGTATGGTGGTGTAGTGGTTAGTACGGTGGTGTAGTGGTTTGTACGGTGGTGTAGTGGTCAGTATGGTGGTGTAGTGGTCAGTATGGTGGTGTAGTGGTTAGTATGGTGGTGTAGTGGTTAGTATGCTGGTGTAGTGGTTAGTATGGTGGTGTAGTGGTCAGTATGGTGGTGTAGTGGTTAGTATGGTGGTGTAGTGGTTAGTATGGTGGTGTAGTGGTCAGTATGGTGGTGTAGTGGTTAGTATGGTGGTGTAGTGGTCAGTATGGTGGTGTAGTGGTTAGTATGGTGGTGTAGTAGATAGTATGGTGGTGTAGTGGTCAGTACGGTGGTGTAGTGGTCAGTACGGTGGTGTAGTGGTCAGTACGGTGGTGTAGTGGTTAGTACGGTGGTGTAGTGGTTAGTACGGTGGTGTAGTGGTCAGTACGGTGGTGTAGTGGTCAGTACGGTGGTGTAGTGGTTAGTACGGTGGTGGAGTGGTTAGTACGGTGGTGGAGTGGTCAGTATGGGGGTGTAGTGGTTAGTACGGTGGTGTAGTGGTCAGTATGGGGGTGTAGTGGTTAGTACGGTGGTGTAGTGGTTAGTATGGTGGTGTAGTGGTTAGTAAGGTGGTGTAGTGGTTAGTATGGTGGTGTAGTGGTCAGTATGGTGGTGTAGTGGTCAGTATGGTGGTGTAGTGGTTAGTATGGTGGTGTAGTGGTTAGTATGGTGGTGTAGTGGTTAGTACGGTGGTGTAGTGGTTAGTATGGTGGTGTAGTGGTCAGTACGGTGGTGTAGTGGTTAGTATGGTGGTGTAGTGGTCAGTACGGTGGTGTAGTGGTTAGTATGGTGGTGTAGTGGTCAGTACGGTGGTGTAGTGGTTAGTATGGTGGTGTAGTGGTCAGTACGGTGGTGTAGTGGTTAGTATGGTGGTGTGGTGGTTAGTATGGTGATGTGGTGGTTAGTACGGTGGTGTAGTGGTTAGTACGGTGGTGTAGTCGTTAGTACGGTGGTGTAGTGGTCAGTACGGTGGTGTAGTGGTTAGTACCGTGGTGTAGTGGTTAGTACCGTGGTGTAGTGGTTAGTACGGTGGTGTAGTGGTTAGTATGGTGGTGTAGTGGTTAGTACGGTGGTGTAGTGTTTAGTACGGTGGTGTAGTGGTTAGTACGGTGGTGTAGTGGTCAGTACGGTGGTGTAGTGGTCAGTACGGTGGTGTAGTGGTTAGTACGGTGGTGGAGTGGTTAGTACGGTGGTGGAGTGGTCAGTATGGGGGTGTAGTGGTCAGTACGGTGGTGTAGTGGTCAGTACGGGGGTGTAGTGGTTAGTATGGTGGTGTAGTGGTTAGTACGGTGGTGTAGTGGTTAGTACGGTGGTGTAGTGGTTAGTACGGTGGTGTAGTGGTCAGTACGGTGGTGTAGTGGTCAGTATGGTGGTGTAGTGGTTAGTATGGTGGTGTAGTGGTTAGTATGCTGGTGTAGTGGTTAGTATGGTGGTGTAGTGGTCAGTATGGTGGTGTAGTGGTTAGTATGGTGGTGTAGTGGTTAGTGTGGTGGTGTAGTGGTTAGTGTGGTGGTGTAGTGGTCAGTATGGTGGTGTAGTGGTCAGTATGGTGGTGTAGTGGTTAGTATGGTGGTGTAGTAGTTAGTATGGTGGTGTAGTGGTCAGTACGGTGGTGTAGTGGTTAGTATGGTGGTGTAGTGGTCAGTACGGTGGTGTAGTGGTCAGTATGGTGGTGTAGTGGTCAGTACGGTGGTGTAGTGGTTAGTACGGTGGTGTAGTGGTTAGTATGGTGGTGTAGTGGTTAGTACGGTGGTGTAGTGGTTAGTACGGTGGTGTAGTGGTTAGTATGGTGGTGTAGTGTTTAGTACGGTGGTGTAGTGGTCAGTACGGTGGTGTAGTGGTCAGTACGGTGGTGTAGTGGTTAGTACGGTGGTGGAGTGGTTAGTACGGTGGTGGAGTGGTCAGTATGGGGGTGTAGTGGTTAGTACGGTGGTGTAGTGGTCAGTACGGGGGTGTAGTGGTTAGTACGGTGGTGTAGTGGTTAGTATGGTGGTGTAGTGGTTAGTGTGGTGGTGTAGTGGTTAGTGTGGTGGTGTAGTGGTCAGTATGGTGGTGTAGTGGTCAGTATGGTGGTGTAGTGGTTAGTATGGTGGTGTAGTAGTTAGTATGGTGGTGTAGTGGTCAGTACGGTGGTGTAGTGGTTAGTATGGTGGTGTAGTGGTCAGTACGGTGGTGTAGTGGTCAGTATGGTGGTGTAGTGGTCAGTACGGTGGTGTAGTGGTTAGTACGGTGGTGTAGTGGTTAGTATGGTGGTGTAGTGGTTAGTACGGTGGTGTAGTGGTTAGTACGGTGGTGTAGTGGTTAGTATGGTGGTGTAGTGTTTAGTACGGTGGTGTAGTGGTCAGTACGGTGGTGTAGTGGTCAGTACGGTGGTGTAGTGGTTAGTACGGTGGTGGAGTGGTTAGTACGGTGGTGGAGTGGTCAGTATGGGGGTGTAGTGGTTAGTACGGTGGTGTAGTGGTCAGTACGGGGGTGTAGTGGTTAGTACGGTGGTGTAGTGGTTAGTATGGTGGTGTAGTGGTTAGTATGGTGGTGTAGTGGATAGTATGGTGGTGTAGTGTTTAGTACGGTGGTGTAGTGGTCAGTACGGTGGTGTAGTGGTCAGTACGGTGGTGTAGTGGTTAGTACGGTGGTGGAGTGGTTAGTACGGTGGTGGAGTGGTCAGTACGGGGGTGTAGTGGTTAGTACGGTGGTGTAGTGGTCAGTACGGGGGTGTAGTGGTTAGTACGGTGGTGTAGTGGTTAGTATGGTGGTGTAGTGGTTAGTATGGTGGTGTAGTGGATAGTATGGTGGTGTAGTGGATAGTACGGTGGTGTAGTGGTTAGTATGGTGGTGTAGTGGTCAGTATGGTGGTGTAGTGGTTAGTATGGTGGTGTAGTGGTTAGTATGCTGGTGTAGTGGTTAGTATGGTGGTGTAGTGGTCAGTATGGTGGTGTAGTGGTTAGTATGGTGGTGTAGTGGTTAGTGTGGTGGTGTAGTGGTTAGTGTGGTGGTGTAGTGGTCAGTATGGTGGTGTAGTGGTCAGTATGGTGGTGTAGTGGTTAGTGTGGTGGTGTAGTGGTTAGTATGGTGGTGTAGTGGTCAGTATGGTGGTGTAGTGGTTAGTATGGTGGTGTAGTGGTTAGTACGGTGGTGTAGTGGTTAGTACGGTGGTGTAGTGGCAGTATGGTGGTGTAGTGGTTAGTACGGTGGTGTAGTGGTCAGTATGGTGGTGTAGTGGTTAGTATGGTTTTGTAGTGGTTAGTATGGTGATGTAGTGGTTAGTACGGTGGTGTAGTGGTCAGTATGGTGGTGTAGTGGTCAGTATGGTGGTGTAGTGGTCAGTATGGTGGTGTAGTGGTCAGTATGGGGGTGTAGTGGTCAGTACGGTGGTGTAGTGGTCAGTATGGTGGTGTAGTGGTCAGTATGGTGGTGTAGTGGTCAGTATGGTTTTGTAGTGGTTAGTATGGTGGTGTAGTGGTCAGTATGGTTTTGTAGTGGTTAGTATGGTGGTGTAGTGGTTAGTATGGTGGTGTAGTGGTCAGTATGGTGGTGTAGTGGTTAGTATGGTGGTGTAGTGGTCAGTACGGTGGTGTAGTGGTTAGTACGGTGGTGTAGTGGTCAGTACGGTGGTGTAGTGGTTAGTACGGTGGTGTAGTGGTTAGTATGGTGGTGTGGTGGTTAGTATGGTGGTGTGGTGGTTAGTACGGTGGTGTAGTGGTTAGTACGTTGGTGTAGTCGTTAGTACGGTGGTGTAGTGGTCAGTACGGTGGTGTAGTGGTTAGTACCGTGGTGTAGTGGTAAGTACCGTGGTGTAGTGGTTAGTACGGTGGTGTAGTGGTTAGTACGGTGGTGTAGTGGTTAGTACGGTGGTGTAGTGTTTAGTACGGTGGTGTAGTGGATAGTACGGTGGTGTAGTGGTCAGTACGGTGGTGTAGTGGTTAGTACCGTGGTGTAGTGGTTAGTACGGTGGTGTAGTGGTTAGTACGGTGGTGTAGTGGTTAGTACGGTGGTGTAGTGTTTAGTACGGTGGTGTAGTGGATAGTACGGTGGTGTAGTGGTCAGTACGGTGGTGTAGTGGTCAGTACGGTGGTGTAGTGGTTAGTACGGTGGTGGAGTGGTTAGTACGGTGGTGGAGTGGTCAGTATGGGGGTGTAGTGGTTAGTACGGTGGTGTAGTGGTCAGTATGGGGGTGTAGTGGTTAGTACGGTGGTGTAGTGGTTAGTACGGTGGTGTAGTGGTTAGTACGGTGGTGTAGTGGTTAGTATGGTGGTGTAGTGGTTAGTACGGTGGTGTAGTGGTTTGTACGGTGGTGTAGTGGTCAGTATGGTGGTGTAGTGGTCAGTATGGTGGTGTAGTGGTTAGTATGGTGGTGTAGTGGTTAGTATGCTGGTGTAGTGGTTAGTATGGTGGTGTAGTGGTCAGTATGGTGGTGTAGTGGTTAGTATGGTGGTGTAGTGGTTAGTATGGTGGTGTAGTGGTCAGTATGGTGGTGTAGTGGTTAGTATGGTGGTGTAGTGGTCAGTATGGTGGTGTAGTGGTTAGTATGGTGGTGTAGTAGTTAGTATGGTGGTGTAGTGGTCAGTACGGTGGTGTAGTGGTCAGTACGGTGGTGTAGTGGTCAGTACGGTGGTGTAGTGGTTAGTACGGTGGTGTAGTGGTTAGTACGGTGGTGTAGTGGTCAGTACGGTGGTGTAGTGGTCAGTACGGTGGTGTAGTGGTTAGTACGGTGGTGGAGTGGTTAGTACGGTGGTGGAGTGGTCAGTATGGGGGTGTAGTGGTTAGTACGGTGGTGTAGTGGTCAGTATGGGGGTGTAGTGGTTAGTATGGTGGTGTAGTGGTTAGTATGGTGGTGTAGTGGTTAGTATGGTGGTGTAGTGGTCAGTATGGTGGTGTAGTGGTCAGTATGGTGGTGTAGTGGTTAGTATGGTGGTGTAGTGGTTAGTATGGTGGTGTAGTGGTTAGTACGGTGGTGTAGTGGTTAGTATGGTGGTGTAGTGGTCAGTACGGTGGTGTAGTGGTTAGTATGGTGGTGTAGTGGTCAGTACGGTGGTGTAGTGGTTAGTATGGTGGTGTAGTGGTCAGTACGGTGGTGTAGTGGTTAGTATGGTGGTGTAGTGGTCAGTACGGTGGTGTAGTGGTTAGTATGGTGGTGTGGTGGTTAGTATGGTGATGTGGTGGTTAGTACGGTGGTGTAGTGGTTAGTACGGTGGTGTAGTCGTTAGTACGGTGGTGTAGTGGTCAGTACGGTGGTGTAGTGGTTAGTACCGTGGTGTAGTGGTTAGTACCGTGGTGTAGTGGTTAGTACGGTGGTGTAGTGGTTAGTATGGTGGTGTAGTGGTTAGTACGGTGGTGTAGTGTTTAGTACGGTGGTGTAGTGGTTAGTACGGTGGTGTAGTGGTCAGTACGGTGGTGTAGTGGTCAGTACGGTGGTGTAGTGGTTAGTACGGTGGTGGAGTGGTTAGTACGGTGGTGGAGTGGTCAGTATGGGGGTGTAGTGGTCAGTACGGTGGTGTAGTGGTCAGTACGGGGGTGTAGTGGTTAGTATGGTGGTGTAGTGGTTAGTACGGTGGTGTAGTGGTTAGTACGGTGGTGTAGTGGTTAGTACGGTGGTGTAGTGGTCAGTACGGTGGTGTAGTGGTCAGTATGGTGGTGTAGTGGTTAGTATGGTGGTGTAGTGGTTAGTATGCTGGTGTAGTGGTTAGTATGGTGGTGTAGTGGTCAGTATGGTGGTGTAGTGGTTAGTATGGTGGTGTAGTGGTTAGTGTGGTGGTGTAGTGGTTAGTGTGGTGGTGTAGTGGTCAGTATGGTGGTGTAGTGGTCAGTATGGTGGTGTAGTGGTTAGTATGGTGGTGTAGTAGTTAGTATGGTGGTGTAGTGGTCAGTACGGTGGTGTAGTGGTTAGTATGGTGGTGTAGTGGTCAGTACGGTGGTGTAGTGGTCAGTATGGTGGTGTAGTGGTCAGTACGGTGGTGTAGTGGTTAGTACGGTGGTGTAGTGGTTAGTATGGTGGTGTAGTGGTTAGTACGGTGGTGTAGTGGTTAGTACGGTGGTGTAGTGGTTAGTATGGTGGTGTAGTGTTTAGTACGGTGGTGTAGTGGTCAGTACGGTGGTGTAGTGGTCAGTACGGTGGTGTAGTGGTTAGTACGGTGGTGGAGTGGTTAGTACGGTGGTGGAGTGGTCAGTATGGGGGTGTAGTGGTTAGTACGGTGGTGTAGTGGTCAGTACGGGGGTGTAGTGGTTAGTACGGTGGTGTAGTGGTTAGTATGGTGGTGTAGTGGTTAGTGTGGTGGTGTAGTGGTTAGTGTGGTGGTGTAGTGGTCAGTATGGTGGTGTAGTGGTCAGTATGGTGGTGTAGTGGTTAGTATGGTGGTGTAGTAGTTAGTATGGTGGTGTAGTGGTCAGTACGGTGGTGTAGTGGTTAGTATGGTGGTGTAGTGGTCAGTACGGTGGTGTAGTGGTCAGTATGGTGGTGTAGTGGTCAGTACGGTGGTGTAGTGGTTAGTACGGTGGTGTAGTGGTTAGTATGGTGGTGTAGTGGTTAGTACGGTGGTGTAGTGGTTAGTACGGTGGTGTAGTGGTTAGTATGGTGGTGTAGTGTTTAGTACGGTGGTGTAGTGGTCAGTACGGTGGTGTAGTGGTCAGTACGGTGGTGTAGTGGTTAGTACGGTGGTGGAGTGGTTAGTACGGTGGTGGAGTGGTCAGTATGGGGGTGTAGTGGTTAGTACGGTGGTGTAGTGGTCAGTACGGGGGTGTAGTGGTTAGTACGGTGGTGTAGTGGTTAGTATGGTGGTGTAGTGGTTAGTATGGTGGTGTAGTGGATAGTATGGTGGTGTAGTGGATAGTACGGTGGTGTAGTGGTTAGTATGGTGGTGTAGTGGTCAGTATGGTGGTGTAGTGGTTAGTATGGTGGTGTAGTGGTTAGTATGCTGGTGTAGTGGTTAGTATGGTGGTGTAGTGGTCAGTATGGTGGTGTAGTGGTTAGTATGGTGGTGTAGTGGTTAGTGTGGTGGTGTAGTGGTTAGTGTGGTGGTGTAGTGGTCAGTATGGTGGTGTAGTGGTCATTATGGTGGTGTAGTGGTTAGTGTGGTGGTGTAGTGGTTAGTATGGTGGTGTAGTGGTCAGTATGGTGGTGTAGTGGTTAGTATGGTGGTGTAGTGGTTAGTACGGTGGTGTAGTGGTTAGTATGGTGGTGTAGTGGCAGTATGGTGGTGTAGTGGTTAGTACGGTGGTGTAGTGGTCAGTATGGTGGTGTAGTGGTTAGTATGGTTTTGTAGTGGTTAGTATGGTGATGTAGTGGTTAGTACGGTGGTGTAGTGGTCAGTATGGTGGTGTAGTGGTCAGTATGGTGGTGTAGTGGTCAGTATGGTGGTGTAGTGGTCAGTATGGGGGTGTAGTGGTCAGTATGGTGGTGTAGTGGTCAGTATGGTGGTGTAGTGGTCAGTATGGTTTTGTAGTGGTTAGTATGGTGGTGTAGTGGTCAGTATGGTTTTGTAGTGGTTAGTATGGTGGTGTAGTGGTTAGTATGGTGGTGTAGTGGTCAGTATGGTGGTGTAGTGGTTAGTATGGTGGTGTAGTGGTTAGTATGGTGGTGTAGTGGTTAGTACGGTGGTGTAGTGGTCAGTACGGTGGTGTAGTGGTCAGTATGGTTTTGTAGTGGTTAGTATGGTGGTGTAATGGTTAGTATGGTGGTGTAGTGGTCAGTATGGTGGTGTAGTGGTTAGTATGGTGGTGTAGTGGTCAGTACGGTGGTGTAGTGGTTAGTATGGTGGTGTAGTGGATAGTATGGTGGTGTAGTGGATAGTACGGTGGTGTAGTGGTCAGTATGGTGGTGTAGTGGTTAGTATGGTGGTGTAGTGGTTAGTACGGTGGTGTAGTGGTTAGTATGGTGGTGTAGTGGCAGTATGGTGATGTAGTGGTTAGTACGGTGGTGTAGTGGTCAGTATGGTGGTGTAGTGGTTAGTATGGTTTTGTAGTGGTTAGTATGGTGATGTAGTGGTTAGTACGGTGGTGTAGTGGTCAGTATGGTGGTGTAGTGGTCAGTATGGTGGTGTAGTGGTCAGTATGGTGGTGTAGTGGTTAGTATGGTGGTGTAGTGGTCAGTATGGGGGTGTAGTGGTCAGTACGGTGGTGTAGTGGTCAGTATGGTGGTGTAGTGGTCAGTATGGTGGTGTAGTGGTCAGTATGGTTTTGTAGTGGTTAGTATGGTGGTGTAGTGGTCAGTATGGTTTTGTAGTGGTTAGTATGGTGGTGTAGTGGTTAGTATGGTGGTGTAGTGGTCAGTATGGTGGTGTAGTGGTTAGTATGGTGGTGTAGTGGTTAGTATGGTGGTGTAGTGGTTAGTACGGTGGTGTAGTGGTCAGTACGGTGGTGTAGTGGTCAGTATGGTTTTGTAGTGGTTAGTATGGTGGTGTAATGGTTAGTATGGTGGTGTAGTGGTCAGTATGGTGGTGTAGTGGTTAGTATGGTGGTGTAGTGGTCAGTACGGTGGTGTAGTGGTTAGTATGGTGGTGTAGTGGTCAGTATGGTGGTGTAGTGGTCAGTATGGTTTTGTAGTGGTTAGTATGGTGGTGTAGTGGTTAGTTCGGTGGTGTAGTGGTTAGTATGGTGGTGTAGTGGTTAGTATGGTGGTGTAGTGGTCAGTATGGTGGTGTAGTGGTCAGTATGGTTTTATAGTGGTTAGTATGGTGGTGTAGTGGTTAGTATGGTGGTGTAGTGGTCAGTATGGTGGTGTAGTGGTCAGTATGGTTTTGTAGTAGTTAGTATGGTGGTGTAGTGGTTAGTACGGTGGTGTAGTGGTTAGTATAGTGGTGTAGTGGTCAGTATGGTGGTGTAGTGGTCAGTATGGTGGTGTAGTGGTTAGTATGGTGGTGTAGTGGTTAGTACGGTGGTGTAGTGGTTAGTATGGTGGTGTAGTGGTCAGTATGGTGGTGTAGTGGTCAGTATGGTTTTGTAGTGGTCAGTATGGTGGTGTAGTGGTCAGTATGGTTTTGTAGTGGTTAGTATGGTGGTGTAGTGGTTAGTATGGTGGTGTAGTGGTTAGTATGGTGGTGTAGTGGTTAGTACGGTGGTGTAGTGGTTAGTATGGTGGTGTAGTGGTTAGTACGGTGGTGTAGTGGTCAGTACGGTGGTGTAGTGTTAGTATGGTGGTGTAGTGGTTAGTATGGTGGTGTAGTGGTTAGTACGGTGGTGTAGTGGTCAATATGGTTTTGTAGTGGTTAGTATGGTGATGTAGTGGTTAGTACGGTGGTGTAGTGGTCAGTATGGTGGTGTAGTGGTTAGTATGGTTTTGTAGTGGTTAGTATGGTGATGTAGTGGTTAGTACGGTGGTGTAGTGGTCAGTATGGTGGTGTAGTGGTCAGTATGGTGGTGTAGTGGTCAGTATGGTGGTGTAGTGGTCAGTATGGGGGTGTAGTGGTCAGTATGGTGGTGTAGTGGTCAGTATGGTGGTGTAGTGGTCAGTATGGTGGTGTAGTGGTCAGTATGGTTTTGTAGTGGTTAGTATGGTGGTGTAGTGGTCAGTATGGTTTTGTAGTGGTTAGTATGGTGGTGTAGTGGTTAGTATGGTGGTGTAGTGGTCAGTATGGTGGTGCAGTGGTTAGTATGGTGGTGTAGTGGTTAGTATGGTGGTGTAGTGGTTAGTACGGTGGTGTAGGGGTCAGTACGGTGGTGTAGTGGTCAGTATGGTTTTGTAGTGGTTAGTATGGTGGTGTAGTAGTCAGTATGGTGGTGTAGTGGTTAGTATGGTGGTGTAGTGGTTAGTATGGTGGTGTAGTGGTCAGTATGGTGGTGTAGAGGTTAGTACGGTGGTGTAGTGGTTAGTACGGTGGTGTAGTGGTTAGTACGGTGGTGTAGTGGTTAGTACGGTGGTGTAGTGGTCAGTACGGTGGTGTAGTGGTCAGTATGGTGGTGTAGAGGTTAGTATGGTGGTGTAGTGGTTAGTATGGTGGTGTAGTGGTTAGTATGGTGGTGTAGTGGTCAGTACGGTGGTGTAGTGGTCAGTATGGTTTTGTAGTGGTTAGTATGGTGGTGTAATGGTTAGTATGGTGGTGTAGTGGTCAGTATGGTGGTGTAGTGGTTAGTACGGTGGTGTAGTGGTTAGTACGGTGGTGTAGTGGTTAGTACGGTGGTGTAGTGGTCAGTATGGTTTTGTAGTGGTTAGTATGGTGGTGTAGTGGTTAGTACGGTGGTGTAGTGGTTAGTATAGTGGTGTAGTGGTCAGTATGGTGGTGTAGTGGTCAGTATGGTGGTGTAGTGGTTAGTATGGTGGTGTAGTGGTTAGTATAGTGGTGTAGTAGTTAGTATGGTGGTGTAGTGGTTAGTATGGTGGTGTAGTGGTTAGTATGGTGGTGTAGTGGTCAGTGTGGTGGTGTAGTGGTCAGTATGGTTGTGTAGTGGTTAGTATGGTGGTGTAGTGGTTAGTATGGTGGTGTAGTGGTTAGTATGGTGGTGTAGTGGTTAGTATGGTGGTGTAGTGGTCAGTATGGTGGTGTAGTGGTCAGTATGGTTGTGTAGTGGTTAGTATGGTGGTGTAGTGGTTAGTATGGTGGTGTAGTGGTTAGTATAGTGGTGTAGTAGTTAGTACGGTGGTGTAGTGGTCAGTATGGTGGTGTTGTGGTTAGAATGGTGGTGTAGTGGTTAGTATGGTGGTGTAGTGGTTAATATGGTGGTGTAGTGGTTAGTATGGTGGTGTAGTGGTTAGTATGGTGGTGTAGTGGTCAGTATGGTGGTGTAGTGGTTAGTATGGTGGTGTAGTGGTCAGTATGGTGGTGTTGTGGTTAGAATGGTGGTGTAGTGGTCAGTATGGTGGTGTAGTGGTTAGTATGGTGGTGTAGTGGTCAGTATGGTGGTGTAGTGGTTAGTATGGTGGTGTAGTGGTTAGTATGGTGGTGTAGTGGTCAGTATGGTGGTGTAGTGGTCAGTATGGGGGTGTAGTGGTTAGTATGGTGGTGTAGTGGTCAGTATGGTGGTGTAGTGGTTAGTATGGTGGTGTAGTGGTTAGTATGGTGGTGTAGTGGTCAGTATGGTGGTGTAGTGGTGTTCACCCGATGATGCTAGGATAATAACACCTTTTACTTCATCACTGCTTGTTTATGATTGGTTTACTAGTTTGAATGTAACCAATTAGGTCGCTGATTCCCAAATCACTGATTCAGTCACTGAACTCAGGTGTTTCTTTCAGTCTGATTACTACAGGTGTATATAGTCCAGCAGATAACCCTGCAGTCTGTCTTTACACACACTAGTGAAAGAGTGTGAGGTTCTAAAGAGCTACTGAACTCCACTGTGGGCTGTATTAGGATCCAGCATCACAACAAATTTGTAAGTGAAACTTCTCCCCTCCTATATCTACACCATCAGCTTCAACATCAGTGTGGACCTGGTACAGTTCTTCTTGGTGATGGATGATGTTCCCTGATGTCAGTGGCTACTTTTACCAGGAACAGTTTAAGGAATAGCAATGGTTTAAGGAACCGGGATGGTTCGTGAAACGGTTTGAGGAACAGGGATAGTTTGGGGTACAGGACCAATTGAACAAGAACGGTTTGAGGAACGGTTTGAGGAACAATCGTGCATCTGTGGGACTTACTGGAACAACAGTCTGATCTGCAGCAGCTCCACCTTACAGCTTGCTGGACTTAAAAGGGTCTGCTGCTGGTCTAGTAGAGTCCATACCTCATATTGTATCTTCTTCAAAGCCTCCATTTCCTTCAGGAGAGGATATTGAACCACACATCCAAAGATCAGTCTGGACGTTGGTTGCAAGAAGCTGGTTTACGTTTTTGTAATCAGACACGAGACAACACAGTTTAATAGAACAACAACATTTTAATACAAAATAAATACTTTACAGTCAGAGTGAAGCAGAACAGGCTCTACTGTACAGCCGGCCTTTATACAAGACACGTTTACTGATTCACTAGCTAGATCTACTGCACCGTTCAGCACAACGTTCTACAACCAGTAGACCACACAGGGGTTCCATCAGTAGACCATGTATCGTTGTTGCTTCATTAGAGGAGTCAGAGCATCATTGATGTCTAGAAAGTCACAAAGTACAAGTTCACAAGTCCAGCTAATCATAGCATTTGGTTCTAATGGTTCTTACTGATGATTAGAACAGCAGAAAACTCACACTGGTTCTTCATGGATAGTGGTTCTAGTATATAGAACCATTTGCATACTTAAATGATTGTTTACATGGTGAACTGGTTCCTTAAGGTTGACAGAGAATGTGTTGTTTATGGTTCTATATAGAACCTGTGGCTGTACAGCAATCAATCAATCCACCAATCAATCAAAAGAACCATTTAACCATGCAAAAAACCACACAAGTTCTATATTCCATATTCCTGCTACTTTTTATATTTTATTTTATTTATTGTATTTGCTTCTCTTTTATATTTTATACAGAATATTTGTATTTGGGGGACCTTGAGTACTAAATTTCGTTCCATCTCATGTACCACATGTGTAGCGAATGACACGAAAGTCTCATTGAATCCTTGAACCATCGTCTTGGCTAAAGAACCCTTGAAGAACCATCTCTTCTCTTTTCTATTTTGCTAGTGTTGCAGGTTAAGGATGTGCAGATGTTCCGTGTTTGTAGGGAAGTGTTTCTAACTGAACTCGGTACAGACGCAGGAAATGAGTGTTTCAAATCCTGAGCAGCTGCTCTGCGGATCGCTGGTCCTGGAGCTGGAGCTGGAGATGAACTGCTAACGGGCCTGAACCTGCACGCTGTTCCAAATGATGTCCAAAAAGGAGAGTAGTGTCAGAGTGGGTGGTCTGCTGTCACAGGATCAGAGCAGGCTGGCCAAAATATCAGAAACTACTGCATCCCTGGTGCACGGAGCGCTTCACTGGTCTGCAGAAGCTCAGAGCTGTAACTACAGCAACAGTGAAACTGAGAAAACAGCTGAACTCCTGCCAGAGCACTGTCTGACCCACACCTCAGGACCTACACACGCCTACCTGACGAGGAACACGCGGGAGACCTTCAGACACCAGGCAGTCATGGGCTGGAGATCTGAGAGCCAGCCATGTTCCTCTAAACTGACAGGACACCACTGAAGTTCCCATAAACACCAAACCCCCACCTGCTCCCTGGGACTGTGGATAGGGCTGCTCACCACTCTGGGCAAGTGTGTGTGTTCACTAGTGTATGTGAGTGTTGCACTGCCCCCTAGTGTGTGTGTGTTCACTAGTGTGCGTGTATTTGTCACACGTAATTACTGTATTTTAAAGCTATATGTGTTTACTTTTTAAAACACTTCAGTGAAACACTTCACATGTGAAGCATACGTGACTTTACTGAAACAAAATAAACATTAAATTTTAAACGCTAATTTTTATAAATAGTAATAACACGTAGAGAAATATACGCAGGTATTTAACATCTCACACGCGTCAAACATGACAAAATGATTTCACTACTGAAAAGGTTTTATTTTTATTTTGATGTTTATTCATTAATTGATTTAAACTTTGTTAACCTTTAAAATTGATTTAGAACAATAAAAGAAAGAACTGAAGAAGCAGTCTGTAAACTGAACTGTGAGTGATAAATGAAAACAGTGGCCTTTATCTATTACTCTCCTTAACCACTAGGGGGCACAGAAAAGAGCCAGTGGGCCAGCAGTGGACATTAACAACTACAAACAGAAACAATACAATCTACTACTACTACTACTACTACTACTACTACTACTACTAATAATAATAATAATAATAATAATAACAACATGTGGCAGCCTGGTTTTATTATTAGTCTGAAATTTTGAGGATATTATAGCCAGTCCTGACCTGTCGGATAGTCTGGAGGTCCTGTAGTGCGGGTCAGCACAGTTACTGTGTTTCAGTCTCTATACAGCAGAGCAGTGGACAGTCAGAGAGAGACAGAAAGAAACAGAGAGAAACAGAGAGAAACAGAGAGAGGGAGACAAAGAGAGAGATCGAGAGAAAGAGAGCGAGAGAGAGAGAGAGAGAGAGAAGGAAAGTGATAGAGTGAACGATAAAAAGAGAGAGATAAAGCAAGAGAAAGAGAAAAAAGAGAAATAGAAGAGGTAGAAGACGGTCAGACCTCCGAAGCGTCTGAGAGAGAGATCTTCATAAAATGGTTGAGCGAGTATTGATTTGAAGGCTCTCTCTAAAAGCTGAGCTGACAGTAAACTGGGTCTGAATCCGTCCTCGTAGCCGGGTCACTGGTTAGATCTCAGACGGTCAGACTGGTAAAACCTGGTGGTGCTGAAATGATGGGTCAGAAAAGCTCTAACCAGATCTCCCTCAGCCCACCCAGCCGGCAGAGCCAGGAGCCGAATGAGCTCCCTCTGAGACATGAAGCTCCACCACAGCTTTTCAAACTGCTTCTAATGACGTTAGAGCTCCACACGCTTGGAGGAGAACACTAACTACATCAGCTACAGACTCCGTGTGTGTTAGCATTGTTCTAAGTGATATATATATATATATATATATATATATTTACCCTATACATATACATACAAACTACTGTGTAAAAGTTTGAAACTCCTAATATAATAGTTTAAAAGTGTTTTTCTGATCGATAAGTGTCTGATCACCAGTAAGAACAGCAGATCTGATTAGAACAGATGTAAATAATCAGACATACAATACAAAGTAACATGAATATGTTATTGTGAGAGAAGTAGATCAGATCTTGATCCAGTTTGAAGAACAAAGTTAGGTTCCAGATTTCTCCTGGACGCCCCAGACATTGTATGAATGTGTTCAGTTTCTTCAGCAGCAAATCTTGATTTATCTTAATGAAGTACTGAGCAGTCAAAGCAGGTATTAGATGAGAACTGATAATAATACTGGGTTGTTTAGGAGAAGCTTGGAAAGAGTTAAATAAACACTCTGACGTATGAAAAACACTAATTATTCTATTAATACTGATTAATATTTAATAATAAAGTGTAAAAGCTCTACTTACTCTATTAATACTGATTAATATTTAATAATAAAGTGTAAAAGCACTACTTACTCTATTAATACTGATTAATATTTAATAATAAAGTGTTTACTGAGTAAACAAAAACTTCCTGTCTGGATATAATATATATTTTATATATAATAACATCCCCAAATGACTCAGACTTTTACACAGTACTATATATATATATATATATATATATATATATATATATATATATATATATATATATATATATATATATTTTTTTTTTTTTTTTTTTTTTTTTTTTTAATAAAGAATATGGATTCAAATTAAACTTACTTTTTCTTCAGAACAGCTCCCCCTGTGCCTCAGCGCAGTACTGCACACTCTCAAACACATTACAGTGTAAAGGTTTATGTATATATGCCTTAAGTTTGTTACTATGACGAATATAAACCATGAGGTTGTACTGTGAACCAGAAGATGTTCTTAAGGTGGTTCCTCATCAACCTGTGCACAGCTCATGAAGCTTTATATTAGAATTCTTCTCCACAGGATTGTGACACCTTAGTGAGGAACCGTCAGGACCTAATGATGTCTGACAACTACAGAAATTGGAAATAGACATTGTCAATGGAAAATGGTCCAATCAGGATTGAATTCTCAGCGATATCTAAATAAATACAGCCAAGCAGGCTCTCCCATTGGTTGGGCCTATTTTTGCCCACGTGTGGCTCTGATTTGTGGTTTGCAATCATTTCTCACAGCAATTTTCAGGTTGGGAGCTCAATCAGAAGCTCAGATGATCTGCTAATTCGGGAGCAGCTCTTGAGTGACTGATTTTATCAAATATATTTAATATTTATGACTCAAAACGTTCACGAGCCATCGCTAGTTTGAGTTTTAAACATAAAAGCACAAGTTTTAGGACTTCAGGAGTGGACTGGTGGCCTTCCACGTTAGATTAACTTCCAACATAAATAGGAAGTGACCGAGAAATCAACCAACCAATCACGCTCTGATGAATTGGGAAAAATTCATGAGTAAAACATCTCTCTGGTTCTTCTGGAAGTTCTAGATACTTACTGATTGTGAATTCAACCTGTAGTCTAAACTATAACTTAATATCTTTCACAAGCTTCAGCCAAACACTGCTCAGGTTAGCCAGCGTAGTGCTAACACACTATTGTAAATGCCATAGAGAGGCTAGACTTGATCATCATTATAGATGGTTTTCCTCATTCAGGACCCAAACTGAGCTCCTCCCTCTACACCTCCTTAACCACCACCACAGCATCTGCTCCGCCCAAACCTCTCGGCAGGTTCTGCAGAGAAGTGTAAGTTCTTGGAGGTCATCGCGAAAAGGCCGAGCGCACGGAACGAGAGCCACCGTCGCCACCGCCGCCACTTCAGAGGAGTTGCCATGGCAACCCGCGCCTGCTCTCCAGAACTCATTAAAAGCAAAGTGTATTGTCTCCCTGGCAGACGGCGCGAACACGAGAACAAAGCGGCACCCCGCGGATGGGGACGCGGGACCAGGAGTCAAAAACACAAGCACTGGAATCGAACATGAAGCGAGCGGCAAGGACGTGCTGGGAGTGGACGCACTGTCCACGGTGGTCCGAGGAGGAACACTGGGCTGGGCTGGTGGACATGACGGGGATGAAATATACCGATTAGAGCTGCTCGGTTGGGCTGGACGTTTAAGGTCTATCAGGTATCAGAACTAACGGACTGTCCACTCGGCTGCGCTGGACAGGAAACCCTTCGTTACTAAACCCCGTTACTATGTCCTCTATACATTTAAAGCTCCAAGACAGCATACGACGATTCTATAGGCAAAGATTTATACAAAATATCGTATCATAATATCATATCGTCCATCGTTTATCAGCCTTCAGGAAGCAAACAGAAGAAACGCGGCATCAAAAATACTCTGGAAACATTGGTTCACGTAGAAAACGAAGGGGACGTAACCACGCCTACTTATGCTACATGAAAGACGACCCTGTCATAAGATATCGGGCTCGGTTCCGGCCCGCCTGGTCACTCAGCTCCTGTCCAGAGTTCGTCCAGAGTTCAGAACGTGAAGGCGTAGACCACGCCCACCACCACGATATTGCCGATGGTGGCGGTGATGGCGATCCACAGCCAGATGGCGTCGCGGGACATGGGCTGCTGCTCCTCCTGCTGGTGGTGGGCCGCCATGGCAGCGGTGTGGACGCTGGCCGAGGAGTTGAAGAGCGAGTGGTCGGTGCTGTAGTCGTCGTTGGGGGAGGAGTCCATGAAGGCCCCCGTCATGACAGGGATCTGAGAGAGAAGATCAAAAGAAAAGGTTTGTTCAGGAAGAGGAAATGACAAAGACTTCTTCCAGGAGACCGCTGACTCCGCCCACAAAGTAAACAACATAAACACACATAGTTTCATACACACACCACACACTCACATCTCTTCACCATCTCTGTTACTTCCAACAGACTCCCTACTGCTCCAACAGACTTTCTACTGCTCCAACAGACTCCCTACTGCTCCAACAGACTCTCTACTGCTCCAACAGACTCTCTACTACTCCAACAGACTCCCTACTGCCCCAACAGACTCTCTACTGCTCCAACAAACTCTCTACTGCTCCAACAGACTCCCTACTGCCCCAACAGACTCTCTACTGCTCCAACAGACTCCCTACTGCTCCAACAGACTCTCTACTGCTCCAACAGACTCTCTACTGCTCCAACAGACTCCCTACTGCCCCAACAGACTCTCTACTGCTCCAACAGACTCTCTACTGCTCCAACAGACTCCCTACTGCTCCAACAGACTCTCTACTGCTCCAACAGACTCCCTACTGCTCCAACAGACTCCTACTGCCCCAACAGACTCTCTACTGCTCCAACAAACTCTCTACTGCTCCAACAGACTCCCTACTGCCCCAACAGACTCTCTACTGCTCCAACAGACTCCCTACTGCTCCAACAGACTCTCTACTGCTCCAACAGACTCTCTACTGCTCCAACAGACTCCCTACTGCCCCAACAGACTCTCTACTGCTCCAACAGACTCTCTACTGCTCCAACAGACTCTTTACTGCTCCAACAGACTCTCTACTGCTCCAACAGACTCCCTACTGCCCCAACAGACTCTCTACTGCTCCAACAGACTCTCTACTGCTCCAACAGACTCCCTACTGCTCCAACAGACTCTCTACTGCTCCAACAGACTCCCTACTGCTCCAACAGACTCCCTACTGCCCCAACAGACTCTCTACTGCTCCAACAGACTCCCTACTGCTCCAACAGACTCCCTACTGCCCCAACAGACTCTCTACTGCTCCAACAGACTCCCTACTGCTCCAACAGACTCTCTACTGCTCCAACAGACTCCCTACTGCCCCAACAGACTCTCTACTGCTCCAACAAACTCTCTACTGCTCCAACAGACTCCCTACTGCCCCAACAGACTCTCTACTGCTCCAACAGACTCCCTACTGCTCCAACAGACTCTCTACTGCTCCAACAGACTCTCTACTGCTCCAACAGACTCCCTACTGCCCCAACAGACTCTCTACTGCTCCAACAGACTCTCTACTGCTCCAACAGACTCTCTACTGCTCCAACAGACTCCCTACTGCCCCAACAGACTCTCTACTGCTCCAACAAACTCTCTACTGCTCCAACAGACTCTCTACTGCTCCAACAGACTCTCTACTGCTCCAACAGACTCCCTACTGCTCCAACAGACTCTCTACTGCTCCAACAGACTCTCTACAGCTCCAACAGACTCCCTACTGCTCCAACAGACTCTCTACTGCTCCAACAGACTCTCTACTGCTCCAACAGACTCTCTACTGCCTCAACAGACTCCCTACTGCTCCAACAGACTCCCTACTGCTCCAACAGACTCTCTACTGCTCCAACAGACTCTCTACTGCCCCAACAGACTCTCTACTGCTCCAACAAACTCTCTACTGCTCCAACAGACTCCCTACTGCCCCAACAGACTCTCTACTGCTCCAACAGACTCCCTACTGCTCCAACAGACTCTCTACTGCTCCAACAGACTCCCTACTGCCCCAACAGACTCTCTACTGCTCCAACAGACTCTCTACTGCTCCAACAGACTCCCTACTGCTCCAACAGACTCTCTACTGCTCCAACAGACTCTCTACTGCTCCAACAGACTCCCTACTGCTCCAACAGACTCTCTACTGCTCCAACAGACTCCCTACTGCCCCAACAGACTCTCTACTGCTCCAACAAACTCTCTACTGCTCCAACAGACTCCCTACTGCTCCAACAGACTCTCTACTGCTCCAACAGACTCCCTACTGCTCCAACAGACTCTCTACTGCTCCAACAGACTCCCTACTGCCCCAACAGACTCTCTACTGCTCCAACAAACTCTCTACTGCTCCAACAGACTCCCTACTGCCCCAACAGACTCTCTACTGCTCCAACAGACTCTCTACTGCTCCAGCAGACTCTCTACTGCCCCAACAGACTCTCTACTGCTCCAACAGACTCCCTACTGCCCCAACAGACTCTCTACTGCTCCAACAGACTCCCTACTGCCCCAACAGACTCTCTACTGCTCCAACAAACTCTCTACTGCTCCAACAGACTCTCTACTGCTCCAACAGACTCTCTACTGCTCCAACAGACTCCCTATTGCTCCAACAGACTCCCTACTGCCCCAACAGACTCTCTACTGCTCCAACAAACTCTCTACTGCTCCAACAGACTCCCTACTGCCCCAACAGACTCTCTACTGTTCCAACAAACTCTCTACTGCTCCAACAGACTCTCTACTGCTCCAACAGAATCTCTACTGCCTCAACAGACTCTCTACTGCTCCAACAGACTCTCTACTGCTCCAACAGACTCTCTACTGCCTCAACAGACTCTCTACTGCTCCAACAGACTCTCTACTGCTCCAACAGACTCTCTACTGCTCCAACAGACTCCCTACTGCCCCAACAGACTCTCTACTGCTCCAACAGACTCTCTACTGCTCCAACAGACTCTACTGCCCCAACAGACTCTCTACTGCTCCAACAGACTCTCTACTGCTCCAACAGACTCTCTACTGCCCCAACAGACTCCCTACTGCTCCAACAGACTCTCTACTGCTCCAACAGACTCTCTACTGCTCCAACAGACTCTCTACTGCTCCAACAAACTCTCTTCTGCTCCAACAGACTCTCTACTGCCCCAACAAACTCTCTACTGCCCCAACAGACTCTCTACTGCTCCAACAGACTCTCTACTGCCTCAACATACTCTCTACTGCCCCAACAAACTCTCTACTGCTCCAACAGACTCTCTACTGCTCCAACAGACTCTCTGCTGCTCCAACAGACTCCCTACTGCCCCAACAGACTCTCTACTGCTCCAACAGACTCTCTACTGCTCCAACAGACTCTCTACTGCTCCAACAGACTCTCTACTGCCTCAACAGACTCTTTACCCACTGCTCGTAATTCTAACACTATAGTTTGGTCACTAGGGGGAGCAGTCTGTTGGAGCAGTAGGGAGTCTGTTGGAGCAGTAGAGAGTCTGTTGGAGCAGTAGAGAGTCTGTTGGGGCAGTAGGGAGTCTGTTGGAGCAGTAGAGAGTCTGTTGGGGCAGTAGAGAGTCTGTTGGGGCAGTAGAGTTTGTTGGGGCAGTAGAGAGTCTGTTGGGGCAGTAGAGTTTGTTGGGGCAGTAGTTGGACAGATGGGGAAGTAGAGAGTCTGATAGGTCTGTGGTGAGTTTGATGTGTGAGTAGAGAGTCTGATGATGTGGAGCTGTAGTGAGTCCGATGAGATGTTAATGAGTCAGTCAGAGCTGTAGTGAGTCTGATGAGGTGTTAATGAGTCAGACGGAGCTGTAGTGAGTCTGATGAGGTGTTAATGAGTCGAACGGAGCTGCAGTGAGTCTGATGAGGTGTTAATGAGTCGGACGGAGCTGTAGTGAGTCTGATGAGGTGTTTATGAGTTGGACGGAGCTGTAGTGAGTCTGATGAGGTGTTATTGAGTCGGACTGAGCTGTAGTGAGTCTGATGAGGTGTTAATGAGTCGGACGGAGCTGTAGTGAGTCTGATGAGGTGTTAATGAGTCTGACGGAGCTGTAATGAGTCTGATGTAGTGAGTTGTAGTGAGTCTGATGAGGTGTTAATGAGTCAGACAGAGCTGTGGTGAGTCTGATGAGGTGTTAATGAGTCGGACGGAGCTGTAGTGAGTCTGATGAGGTGTTAATGAGTCAGCCGGAGCTGTAGTGAGTCTGATGAGGTGTTAATGAGTCGAACGGAGCTGCAGTAAGTCTGATGAGGTGTTAATGAGTCGGACGGAGCTGTAGTGAGTCTGATGAGGTGTTATTGAGTCGAACGGAGCTGCAGTGAGTCTGATGAGGTGTTTATGAGTTGGACGGAGCTGTAGTGAGTCTGATGAGGTGTTATTGAGTCGGACTGAGCTGTAGTGAGTCTGATGAGGTGTTAATGAGTCGGACGGAGCTGTAATGAGTCTGATGTAGTGAGTTGTAGTGAGTCTGATGAGGTGTTAATGAGTCAGACAGAGCTGTAGTGAGTCTGATGAGGTGTTAATGAATCTGACGGAGCTGTAATGAGTCTGATGTAGTGAGCTGTAGTGAGTCTGATGAGGTGTTAATGAGTCGGACGGAGCTGTAGTGAGTCTGTTGAGGTGTTAATGAGTCAGATGGAGCTGTAGTGAGTCTGTTGAGGTGTTACTGAGTCAGATCGAGCTGTAGTGAGTCTGATGAGGTGTTAATGAGTCGGATGGAGCTGTAGTGAGTCTGATGAGGTGTTAATGAGTCGGACGGAGCTGTAGTGAGTCTGATGAGGTGTTAATGAGTCGGACGGAGCTGTAGTGAGTCTGATGAGGTGTTAATGAGTCAGATGGAGCTGTAGTGAGTCTGTTGAGGTGTTACTGAGTCAGATCGAGCTGTAGTGAGTCTGATGAGGTGTTAATGAGTCGGATGGAGCTGTAGTGAGTCTGATGAGGTGTTAATGAGTCGGACGGAGCTGTAGTGAGTCTGATGAGGTGTTAATGAGTCGGACGGAGCTGTAGTGAGTCTGATGAGGTGTTAATGAGTCGGGCGGAGCTGTAGTGAGTCTGATGAGGTGTTAATGAGTCGGATGGAGCTGTAGTGAGTCTGATGAGGTGTTAATGAGTCTGATGGAGCTGCTACTCATCCCGTCTCCCAGTGCCTGCAGCTCACATCTTTTCCTGCTTACATGCACATACACGCATGCTATCTCTATGGCAACCAGTGGCAGAGCTCAGTGACATTGGGGGGAGTGGGACAGGGGACCATTTTAATGAGAGCAGGCAGCTATCTGTGAACGGCCCTCTGGGCCAGTTAAATATCACACGTAGATGAAGGAAGAGGACAGAGAGGAAATGTCCCTCTGTACTGGGACGTCTCCACCTCTTAACCTTCTCATGACCTTCTAGTGACGTTCATTCATAACACAGTTATTATTTAAACGTTGCTGGTCATTTGATTGGTGTAAATTAATTACCTATTAGCAAAATTAAATCAATTATAACCCACAGTGCAAATACCAGAGACCCTTCTTTTCGTTTCCTATCAATAGGTCCAATATCATTTATTCATTTCTCAAAATACACTCACATTAGAAGGAAATAATCAGACTCCTAAGACCTGCAAGACCCACCAACACTGTCCCCCATCAGATAATCAGCTCTTTATGGAGAGAGAACATCAAACTGCTTCAGATCTGAGAACATCCACAGGTGTTTCTGTCCATCCTTCCACTGTGAGAAGACCCCTCAACACCGTGGGTCTAGGGCTGCACCTAACGAATCATTTAATAATCAATTAATCTAATAACTAATTTTTAGATTACTCTGAGAGTTTTTTTTACTTTGTTATGGATTTGTAACCAATGGATGATTGTGTGTGTGTGTGTGTGTGTGTGTTTGTGTGTGTGTTTGTGTGTGTGTGTGTGTGTGTGTGTGTGTGTGTGTGTTTGTGTGTGTGTTTGTGTGTGTGTGTGTGTGTGTGTGTGTGTGTGTGTGTGTGTGTGTGTGTGTTTGTGTGTGTGTGTGTGTGTGTGTGTGTGTGTGTATATATATATATATAAGAAAAACAAATGGCCATCCTAAACATAATGTATTGAAGGGTCTTAAACGCAGGTGATCTATAAACGGTTAAAGACTAAGAGTCTACGCTCTGACTCGACTTTTAGAGGCACAAATGAAACATAGCCTCTCGCACAAGAACTCAGACAGTTTGTGAAGTATCTAGAACAGTCTTAGGTTCTACACTGGACGATTAAGAAACGGTTAGCGATGCATAGTCGAGTGACTCTACTGACAGAAACATGTTTTAAGGCTCACTAAGCGGCTTTACAGAAGTTTGAAAACACTCACAAGGGGTGACCGGTCCTCCTCTGGTCAAACAGTATTCACAGCTTATTTATTTATTCAATTCAAAGTAGAGTTTGACTGGTCAATAGTGAGTCTGATAGGGCAGTAAAGAGCCTATTGGGGCAGTGGAGAGTCTGACAGGTCAGTAGTGAGAAACACAGAGTATTGGTGCCATTGGTTTCTGCTCCGCCACTAGGGGGCCTGCAGCTATTTATTTTCAATGTCCAAAACATGTATCTTCATTTTTGTTGATTTCCATTTTACTGTATCAAGACATATACAGGGTCGCTGCTCATTTTATATATATATATATATGTGTGTGTGTGTGTGTGTGTGTGTGTGGGTGTGTGTGTGTGTGTGTGTGTGTGAAAGTTTCATTATGATTGGGCCAATAGGAATGCTCCAAATTCACTTCTAATAAAACCTCTTTTCACTGAAAGTAAAGACTCTTGTTTTTGTTTGGACGGTGATGATAGAGGCCTCTATCTCTATTATTTTATCAGAGAGTGGTTTGAGAAGCAGCTCTGTGTGTTTTAAAGCTCCGCGGTATCTAGAACAGTCTTAGGTTCTACGCTGGACGATTAAGAAATGGTTAACAATGCCTAGTCATGTGATTCTACTGAGAGAAACATGTCAAGTCTTCTGTCCGTACTCTGCGTTCATTCCGTACATACATTCGTTTTCAGAAAGTTTACTGATACGGACGGGGCGGAGCAGTACCGCTGGAGACCAGGGGGGGCAGTGCAAGACATGACCACTTCCACACGAACACGGTGAAGAAGAGACGGCGGGACTTTCTGGAGAGAGGTTTATTAGAAATTTCCCGAAACAGCTTCAGTCGCTTTTCTTAGTTTCTAAACTAAATAAAGACCTACGAGCTTCACCGCCGCCATGTTTACTCCTACCTGCCCTCTACTGGCCGTGCTGCTCAGCGACCAGGTAAACGGAGCTGACTCAGAGGAGTGTGACGGTGGTGACGCTATATCTCTTCTAACTCACACAGACAGAGAATAAACCAGCTTCACATGTTAATCATTTAAAATCTGAGTTTCTGTCTAAAACACTCCCACAAATTTATACACTGATAAACCCCTCCTCTCAGGGGGCGTGGCCATGTTTGTAACGCATCAACACACGTTATGCTAATCGAGGGAATTTCAACTTATCCAGGTCCTGAAACTGAACTGTGGAGGTTCAGACTGAAAGAGTCTCCTGAGAAGAACAGAAGCTGTGATAAAGGTGGACGCACTAAACCTGCCCTCCACTCTGAGGTCACTCACTGCGGTCACACATCTCCAAGCACTGACCAGTAGAATGGGAACCTCCGGACCAGCATAAAGTCAAGCGTGGGCTACAAGGGTATAAAGCCCCCCAGTACTGGGAGCAGTGGAGCTCCATCCAGTACGTCTGGGACGAGCTGTAAAGTGTGTGTGCAGTCTGTCTGCGCTCCATCAGCACCGCGCTCCATCAGCACCGCGCTCCGTCAGCACCGCGCTCCGTCAGCACCGCGCTCCGTCACCTCAGACAGGCGCTGCGTGCTGATCCACCACCGCGGAGTGTGAAAGTCGGAGTAGACGTGCGAGAGATAAACACTTCAGACTGCTTTAAAACTCACTGACCCTCTTTACCCCTTTCACAGCAGACACGCCCCCAATTTACTGCCCCGCCTGAAACCTTCTCACCTCCACCCTGCAACGTTTCCAAAACATTTATAGAACATATCTTAATGGAGTGATGGGTCAGTGAAGAGTCTGATGCAGCAGTGTTGAGTGTGATGGGGCAGTAGAGAGTCTGATGGGGCAGTAGAGAGTCTGATAGGGCAGTAGAGAGTCTGATAGGGCAGTAGAGAGTCTGATGGGGCAGTAGAGAGTCTGATAGGGCAGTAGAGAGTCTGATAGGGCAGTAGAGAGTCTGATGAAGCTGTAGTGAGGCTAATAGGGCAGTAGAGAGCCTGACGGGGCAGTAGAGAGGCTAATAGGGCAGTAGTGAGCCCGGTGGGGCAGTAAAGAATCCAATGGGGCAGTAGGGAGTCTTTTGGGGCAGTAGAGAGTCTGATGGGTCAGTGATGAGTCTGATGCAGCAGTGTTGAGTCTGATGGGGCAGTAGAGAGTCGGATAGGGCAGTAGAGAGTCTGATGGGGCAGTAGAGAGTCTGATGAAGCTGTAGTGAGGCTAATAGGGCAGTAGAGAGCCTGACGGGGCAGTAGAGAGTCTGATGGGGCAGTAGAGAGGCTAATAGGGCAGTAGAGAGCCCGGTGAGGCAGTAAAGAGTCTTTTGGGGCAGTAGAGAGTCTGATGGGGCAGTAGAGAGGCTAATAGGGCAGTAGAGAGCCCGGTGAGGCAGTTAAGAGTCTAATGGGGCAGTAGAGAGCCAGATGGGTCAGTGATGAGTCTGATGGAGCTGTAGAGAGTCTGATGGTTCAGTACAGAGCCTGACGGGTGAGTAGAGAGTCTGATAGATCAGAGGTGAGTCTGAATGGGCTGTAGTGAGTTTGATGGAACAAAAGTTTACATACAAACGTTTCAGGATGATTGGGCCAATAGGAATGCTCCAAATTCACTTCTAATAAAACCTCTTTACACTGAAAGTAAAGACTCTAGTTTTTGTTTGGATGGTGATGATATGCTGTGCGGTATGTAATCCAGTGTTAGTGATTTGAGAAAATCTTAGAGATTGTTTTTCTCTTCCTCGCTGGTAACTACAGGCTGTAGGTCTGGGTCCCTGCAGAGCTGCTGGGGAGCAGAATTCAGTGTGTGGTTGTTATTCTGGCCGACAGTCACTCAGAGCATCCGCTCAACTCCTAATGATCAGCTCAGCTGGAGCTGGAGAGGGAGCTGGAGAGGGAGCTGGAGAGGGAGCTGGAGAGGGAGCTGGAGAGGGAGCTGGAGAAGGAGCTGGAGAGGGAGCTGGAGAGGGAGCTGGAGAGGGAGCTGGAGAAGGAGCTGGAGAAGGAGCTGGAGAGGGAGCTGGAGAAGGAGCTGGAGAAGGAGCTGGAGAAGGAGCTGGAGAAGGAGCTGGAGAAGGAGCTGGAGAAGGAGCTGGAGAAGGAGCTGGAGAAGGAGCTGGAGAAGGAGCTGGAGAGGGAGCTGGAGAGGGAGCTGGAGAGGGAGCTGGAGAGGGAGCTGGAGAAGGAGCTGGAGAAGGAGCTGGAGAGGGAGCTGGAGAAGGAGCTGGAGAAGGAGCTGGAGAGGGAGCTGGAGAAGGAGCTGGAGAAGGAGCTGGAGAGGGAGCTGGAGAAGGAGCTGGAGAGGGAGCTGGAGAGGGAGCTGGAGAAGGAGCTGGAGAGGGAGCTGGAGAAGGAGCTGGAGAAGGAGCTGGAGAGGGAGCTCCATTCAGATCACCATTAATCCAGCACGTCCTGCAGCTGCACTCACTCATAGCACTCAGAGTAACCGCACATACACAAACAGAACCGGTTCACATCAGACACACACAGCAGCAGAACCTGCTCAGAACCTCCATACCTACTGTGTTCAGACCTGTTACATCATATCTGTTCCTACTGGAGGAGGAAATAAACTACAGCCGTCGCCAAGACTGAACACCGTCCCCTTCATAGACAGTACAGACGCACTTCGCTGGGATCAAAAACGAGCACAGGTGTGAGCGACAGGTGACCTGAGGAGGGGAGTCAAGTCAATCAGGTGGAACCGAGTCATGTGACTTTACGATTTGAAACTTTATCATTTATTTAAAAACTTTTTCTTTTTTACTTTTTAGCTTTTCCACCTCGTCCAGCGTAAAAACTCCTTTAAAAACGTATCGTCTCCATGCAGTTCGGGAGCGTGGGTGATGCTTTGGCCTCAGTACTAACTGTATAGCTTCAGAACTTGGTATGTACATGTGGTAGCTGCAGAGCTGAAACTGGAGGAACTGGTCTGAGTCTTGGTTTGAGGTGGAGAGAGAGGAAACCAGAGAAATTAGATTTTGCTGCGGCTGTAAGCTTGTTTGTCAGCGTGGCCGCATTGACCCTGTGTTCCTCAGATCTGTCCCGGCGTCTCGGCCGCCTGCGCTGGGCTGACGGATGGGCAGTGATGCAGACGGAGCTCTGCTCCTCCGCTGCGTTCAGACGCGGTGTTATCTCCACGCTGAAGACAAAGCACCACCACAAAGCTATTTCAGCTCTCCTTCCTCCGAATCCTTCATTCACTGACACAAAGCCTCCTTTTCTCCTCCGCTCCTCTCGTTCGCTCTGCTCAGGTCGCTCTGAATGGCCTGAATGTTCAACACTTCTGCTTCTCTCGACCCGCCTGGAAGCACCGCTTCATAGAGAACAAAGGAAGAGGAGATAGTGCTGAGAACTTCCTGCTGAAGAGATGCAGAGCGCAGCAAAGTTCATTCAGTGTGAAGCTCTCTGTTCTAGATACAGTCAGATCTGTTCACAGTGGAGGTGAATGGAACCAGACGTCCACCTCTAAAAGCTCCTCACAGAAAGTTCTTACAGTAGATGTTATAAATACACTGTCTGAGACATCACCACCACTGTAAACACCATCACCACCACTGTAAACACCATCACCACCACTGTAAACACCATCACCACCACTCTAAACATCACCACCACCACTGTAAACACCATTACCACCACTGTAAACACCATCACCACCACTGTAAACACCATCACCACCACTGTAAACACCATCACCACCACTCTAAACATCACCACCACCACTGTAAACACCATCACCACCACTGTCAACACCATCACCACCACTGTAAACACCATCACCACCACTGTAAACACCATCACCACCACTGTAAACACCATCACCACCACTGAAACGACATCACCACCACTGTAAACATCACCACCACCACTGTAAACACCATCACCACCACTATAAACACCACCACCACCACTGTAAACACCATCACCACCACTATAAACACCACCACCACCACTGTAAACACCACCACCACCACTGTAAACACCATCACCACCACTCTAAACACCATCACCACCACTATAAACACCACCACCACCACTGTAAACACCATCACCACCACTATAAACACCACCACCACCACTGTAAACACCATCACCACCACTGTAAACACCATCACCACCACTCTAAACATCATCACTGTAAACAACATTTTACACCAAACCAGACTCTTATCTGAAAGTACTGTTCTCCTGCCAACCAGCAAACCCAGACTGGTCCATCAGATTGCCAAACGGAGAAGCTGATCTGAAGACCACATGAAGTTTGGAGGTCTGTAGTGATGGACTCTGTAGAAAGTTGGTGACCTCTGTACACTATGCTCCTCAGCATCCGCTGACCCGCTCTGTCATTGTACGTGTTCTACCACTTGGTGGCGGAGTTGCTGTCGTTCTCAATCACTTCCACTTTGTTAGAACACCACTGACAGTCCACTGTGGAATATTCAGTAGTGAGGAAACTTCACCACTGGACTTGTTCCACAGGTGCCGTCCTATCACGGTACCACGCTGGAGTTCACTGAGCTCCTGAGACCCACTCTTTACTAATGCGTGTAGAAGCAGTCTTCAGGACTAGGAGCTGGTTTTATACACCTGTGGAGTGGTTGGAACACCTGAATTCAATGGTTTAGAAGGGTGAGTGATACTTTTGGTTATATAGTGTATATACAGGAAACACTGGATGATAAAGACTTTGAGCTCCTCTGATATACGACTCAAAGGGGCCTATAGAACATATATAAGTATGGCTGATATTACTTATTTTATATATATATATATATATATATATATTAATCTGTTCATCTCTACAGTGCTGCTCTCTCATAATGATACTCCTCCTTCTCTCCTCGGCAACACTTCCTCCACCCTCAGCCCTCGCCGCATAAATCACAATAACAACAGTGTCTCTAATTCATCCTCACTGTGGCAACGCGCCATAACCTGAATGCTGCTTAGCATGAGAGTGGACAAGCCGTTTACAAGCCAGACGTGGTCAGCTCCGAGCCGAAGCCTGGACAGACCCACCAGCCTCAGCCTGTCTGCCCTCAGAATAATAATTACAGCTCCAGAAAAGAGCACCGACCGGGTTCATCTGTCGGGGGAGCTCACTGACATTAGCCCACGCGCTAAGCAGCTCAGGGTGACAGGTTTAACATTTACTAACGCATTCAGTCTGAGACGCAGCAAACGGAGCCTTTCAGATCATGCAAATGATTTAAACACTCCGGATGGGAAGAGACAGCCTGGCCGCCAGACCTGGGATCAGGCCAGGAGCACGTACCGAGAGCAGGGCTACACTGAGGAGATAACACCATCAATCACAGAATTTTTAAAAGTGATCTATAACATTCATAATAACCCTAACGGTGGTTCTGACAGACTGTAATACACTACAGGAAGCGTAGGGGGCGACGGTGGTTCTGATAGACTGTAATACACTACAGGAGGCGTAGGGGGGGACGGTGGTTCTGACAGACTGTAATACACTACAGGAAGCGTAGGGGGGACGGTGGTTCTGACAGACTGTAACACACTACAGGAAGCGTAGGGGGCGACGGTGGTTCTGATAGACTGTAATACACTACAGGAGGCGTAGGGGGCGACGGTTGTTCTGATAGACTGTAATACACTACAGGAGGCGTAGGGGGCGACGGTGGTTCTGACAGACTGTAATACACTACAGGAAGCGTAGGGGGCGACGGTGGTTCTGACAGACTGTAATACACTACAGGAAGCGTAGGGGGCGACGGTGGTTCTGACAGACTGTAATACACTACAGGAAGCGTAGGGGGCGACGGTGGTTCTGACAGACTGTAATACACTACAGGAAGCGTAGGGGGCGACGGTGGTTCTGACAGACTGTAATACACTACAGGAAGCGTAGGGGGCGACGGTGGTTCTGACAGACTGTAATACACTACAGGAAGCGTAGGGGGCGACGGTGGTTCTGACAAACTGTAATACACTACAGGAAGCGTAGGGGGCGACGGTGGTTCTGACAGACTGTAATACACTACAGGAGGCGTAGGGGGCGACGGTGGTTCTGACAGACTGTAATACACTACAGGAAGCGTAGGGGGCGACGGTGGTTCTGACACACTGTAATACACTACAGGGAGCGTAGGGGGCGACGGTGGTTCTGATAGACTGTAATACACTACAGGAAGCGTAGGGGGCGACGGTGGTTCGGACAGACTGTAATACTCTACAGGAAGCGTAGGGGGCGACGGTGGTTCTGACAGACTGTAATACACTACAGGAAGCGTAGGGGGCGACGGTGGTTCGGACAGACTGTAATACACTACAGGAAGCGTAGGGGGCGACGGTGGTTCTGACAGACTGTAATACACTACAGGAAGCGTAGGGGGCGACGGTGGTTCTGATAGACTGTAATACACTACAGGAAGCGTAGGGGGCGACGGTGGTTCTGACAGACTGTAATACACTACAGGAAGCGTAGGGGGCGACGGTGGTTCTGACAGACTGTAATACACTACAGGAAGCGTAGGGGGCGACGGTGGTTCTGATAGACTGTAATACACTACAGGAAGCATAGGGGGCGACGGTGGTTCTGATAGACTGTAATACACTACAGGAAGCATAGGGGGCGACGGTGGTTCTGATAGACTGTAATACACTACAGGAAGCGTAGGGGGCGACGGTGGTTCTGACAGACTGTAATACACTACAGGAAGCGTAGGGGGCGACGGTCACTCTGACAGAATGTAATACACTACAGGAAGCGTAGGGGGCGACGGTGGTTCTGACAGACTGTAATACTCTACAGGAAGCGTAGGGGGCGACGGTCAGACTGTAATACACTACAGGAAGCGTAGGGGGCAACGGTCAGACTGTAATACACTACAGGAAGTGTAGGGGGCGACTGAAGACGGCATAACAGTTTAATAAAATTAAGCACAAAAGAGGAACTTATTAAAGAAATGAACAGAACACAAGACTAGCAGACCCCCGACAGACCACCGCTGTGAAAGAGGTACTGCCCGTGCTCCTCAGTGATTAAGTAATTACACAGTTTGTCTGGAGGAGATAAGGCAGTGCGGGCAGTGACAGGCCTGTAGTGCAGGAGTAAAGAGATCCAGTGAAGTGTTTGTGTGCAGGTGTCTGATAGCAGCTTACCTGCATGCTGATAAGAGCTCCGGCTGGAGCTGTATTTACAACGGGAGCAATAAGAGGGTGAGATCTAAAGGGGGCGTAGTGATTTATACCTAACTGAACATTCCTACAATCTCAAACTAATGCCAAACAAAAGAAAGTACAGACACCTCCTCGTCTAAGCCAGCTCACAGTCACCTGATATCTCTCAGATCTACATTCAAACTTGTCTGTATTACACCATAATCTCATCACTCTTAAAGCAACACCAAGTTACCTATACTTGAGAGGATATTAGTCCATAAGTGCCATCAGTAATCACTCCTCTACACTAGAATAGGAGATATTAGTTCATAAACACCCTCAATAAACACTCCTTTAGACTAGAATAGGAGATATTAGTTCATAAACACCCTCAATAAACACTCCTTTAGACTAGAATAGGAGATATTAGTCCATAAACACCCTCAATAAACACTCCTATACACTAAAATAGGAGATATTAGTCCATAAACACCCTCAATAAATACTCCTATACACTAAAATAGGAGATATTAGTCCATAAACACCCTAAATAAACACTCCTATACACTAAAATAGGAGATATTAGTCCATAAACACCCTCAATAAACACTCCTATACACTAAAATAGGAGATATTAGTCTATAAACACCCTCAATAAACACTCCTATACACTAAAATAGGAGATATTAGTCTATAAACACCCTCAATAAACACTCCTATACACTAAAATAGGAGATATTAGTCTATAAACACCCTCAATAAACACTCCTATACACTAAAATAGGAGATATTAGTCTATAAACACCCTCAATAAACACTCCTATACACTAAAATAGGAGATATTAGTCCATAAACACCATCAATAAACACTCCTATACACTAAAATAGGAGATATTAGTCTATAAACACCCTCAATAAACACTCCTATACACTAAAATAGGAGATATTAGTCTATAAACACCGTCAATAAACACTCCTATACACTAAAATAGGAGATATTAGTCTATAAACACCCTCAATAAACACTCCTATACACTAAAATAGGAGATATTAGTCTATAAACACCATCAATAAACTCTCCTATACACTAAAATAGGAGATATTAGTCTATAAACACCCTCAATAAACACTCCTATACACTAAAATAGGAGATATTAGTCTATAAACACCATCAATAAACTCTCCTATACACTTGAATAGCAGACTGTTTATGCAGATCATGAATAAAATCAATTGCTCTTAATTGAAACACTCACCTGAATTAGATATCACTGTGTAAACATCTCAATATACATCTTCATACAATAGAGTACGAGACGTTAGTCCTTACACGACCCCAAAACTCTTAAACACTTGAATTGTATTAGTTCATAAGTGACCCCAGTAAACCCCCCAGTACGATTTAAGAGATATTAGATGATCAGTCAGCCGGAGTGACTGGTTTAAACCGTGCAGGTGGATATGAGCAGACGCTGATAAGATCTTGTTTTGGTCTGAGACTGGAGGCCACGGAGAGATTTTCAGTCTGCAGTACAGAAAAGGCCACGGGCCAGTAATGGCTTGCTTTTAGAAAGGTCAGTGAACTGCCTAGTATTAGTATCTGTGGCTCTGAATAATAATGTAACGGCTGACGTCAACCTACACAACAGACTTACACAACACACGTACACAAACTCCTCCAGACGCACACTCTCACCTGCATGCACTTACCAGGAGGTGACATAATCAAGAACACACCAGCATCTTTTCCTGCTGACACTGTCTGGCACAGTCTCAGCACTCAACCCATCACAATACCTACATTTAGAGTTATACACTCAACCTAATGAGAAACTGTAACTCAGTTTATATACAATACCTACATTTAGAGTTATACACTCAACCTAATGAGAAACTGTAACTCAGTTTATATACAATACCTACATTTAGAGTTATACATTCAACCTAATGAGAAACTGTAACTCAGTTTATATACAATACCTACATTTAGAGTTATACACTCAACCTAATGAGAAACTGTAACTCAGTTTATATACAATACCTACATTTAGAGTTATACATTCAACCTAATGAGAAACTGTAACTCAGTTTATATACAATACCTACATTTAGAGTTATACACTCAACCTAATGAGAAACTGTAACTCAGTTTATATACAATACCTACATTTAGAGTTATACATTAAACCTAATGAGAAACTGTAACTCAGTTTATATACAATACCTACATTTAGAGTTATACACTCAACCTAATGAGAAACTGTAACTCAGTTTATATACAATACCTACATTTAGAGTTATACACTCAACCTAATGAGAAACTGTAACTCAGTTTATATACAATACCTACATTTAGAGTTATACATTCGACCTAATGAGAAACTGTAACTTAGTTTATATACAATACCTACATTTAGAGTTATACATTCAACCTAATGAGAAACTGTAACTTAGTTTATATACAATACCTACATTTAGAGTTATACATTCAACCTAATGAGAAACTGTAACTCAGTTTATATACAATACCTACATTTAGAGTTATACACTCAACCTAATGAGAAACTGTAACTTAGTTTATATACAATACCTACATTTAGAGTTATACATTCAACCTAATGAGAAACTGTAACTCAGTTTATATACAATACCTACATTTAGAGTTATACATTCTACCTAATGAGAAACTGTAACTCAGTTTATATACAATACCTACATTTAGAGTTATACATTCAACCTAATGAGAAACTGTAACTCAGTTTATATACAATACCTACATTTAGAGTTATACATTCGACCTAATGAGAAACTGTAACTTAGTTTATATACAATACCTACATTTAGAGTTATACATTCAACCTAATGAGAAACTGTAACTTAGTTTATATACAATACCTACATTTAGAGTTATACATTCAACCTAATGAGAAACTGTAACTCAGTTTATATACAATACCTACATTTAGAGTTATACACTCAACCTAATGAGAAACTGTAACTTAGTTTATATACAATACCTACATTTAGAGTTATACATTCAACCTAATGAGAAACTGTAACTCAGTTTATATACAATACCTACATTTAGAGTTATACATTCTACCTAATGAGAAACTGTAACTCAGTTTATATACAATACCTACATTTAGAGTTATACATTCAACCTAATGAGAAACTGTAACTCAGTTTATATACAATACCTACATTTAGAGTTATACATTCAACCTAATGAGAAACTGTAACTCAGTTTATATACAATACCTACATTTAGAGTTATACACTCAACCTAACGAGAAACTGTAACTCAGTTTATATACAATACCTGAATTTAGAGTTATACATTCAACCTAATGAGAAACTGTAACTCAGTTTATATACAATACCTACATTTAGAGTTATACACTCAACCTAGCGAGAAACTGTCACTCAGTTTATATACAATACCTACATTTAGAGTTATACACTCAACCTAATGAGTAACTGTAACTCAGTTTATATACAATACCTACATTTAGAGTTATACATTCAACCTAATGAGAAACTGTAACTCAGTTTATATACAATACCTACATTTAGAGTTATACATTCAACCTAATGAGAAACTGTAACTCAGTTTATATACAATACCTACATTTAGAGTTATACATTCGACCTAATGAGAAACTGTAACTCAGTTTATATACAATACCTACATTTAGAGTTATACATTCAACCTAATGAGAAACTGTAACTCAGTTTATATACAATACCTACATTAAATATAGAGATATACCTTTTATCTTTGTTTTAAGTTTTTTCATTAATAGATTATAGATTAGATTGTATAAGTCTGATTTGAATAATACCATCAACAAGTCATTCATTACTAGAGTCCCAGTTAATTTGAATTTGATTGCAAGTCATTCTCACTTTCTTCAGTCGTAAAAAAACACTTAGACAAGCAAATTTTAATTTACATACTGATGAGGGGTGAATGAACATGCTTTGCATATTAAATTAAATCAGCTGGGGAAAATGTAAATAGCCTTTATCAGAGTCTAAATCTAGCGGGCCAGACACGCTGAACCTTTATTCCTTCATCCGGCTGATTGTTCCACCTTCAGTTTAACACCTGTTACTGTATCAGGACATCCTTATCATTTTAATTTCTATTCTTAGAACAAAACAATTCACTTTAATCAACACAAACTGAAATGTCTGTTTGTACGAGTTTAGTTCTGCTGATCAGTAAAGAGTAAACAAACAGACCAACATGTCTGTACTCAGATAACACCAGCACATAGGATTAGTATAATCAGGTAGGCCGAGGTTTAAACCTCAGATCATCATTAAACCTTCTACAAACATTAACCTCAGTAACGGTATATATACATACTGAACATACTGAATAGTGCATAGTAGACACTGAATAAATATGGTAGATACTGAATAATTTATAGTACATACTGAATAAATATGGTAGATACTGAATAATTTATAGTACATACTGAATAAATATGGTAGATACTGAATAATTTATAGTACATACTGAATAAATATGGTAGATACTGAATAATTTATAGTACATACTGAATAAATATGGTAGATACTGAATAATTTATAGTACATACTGAATAAATATGGTAGATACTGAATAATTTTATAGTACATACTGAATAAATATGGTAGTAGATACTGAATAATTTTATAGTACATACTGAATATGGCAGATGCTAAATAATTTATAGTACATACTGAATGATTTATAGTACATACTAAATAAATATGGTAGCAGATACTGAATAATTTATAGTAGATACTGAATAAATATGGTAGATATAGAGTAACTCATTGTATATGCTATATAAGATGTAGCAATATTAAATAATGTAGTCACGTGTAGTATGTAATGAGGTCACAGTAGTTTTGGAGTAGCTGAAACGTTTCTATTGGTCCAATCATCATAAATGTTTCACACAGTTCAGGTCCTGGATTCTACTCTGATTCTAACCCAGTATTAAGAACTGAATTGGGAAAATGTGGGAATGTTTTTGGACAGTGAAACATAGTTTAGCCGATTATAGCTCGTTACTGGTCTTTCAGATTATATCTCATTTCCACAAACCACTTCTTCTCAGATGTACTAGATACATTAGCCATTTACATTTTCCAGCTGAGTCAGTGGGCAGTGAACTTTCAATGAGCGGTCATTTCCACTCAGAGTGAGTCTGAGCTATCAGCTAATGTGCTTGTGTCCACCTCCTCACAGCTGCTTAGTCACTAGAACATTAAATAAACATGACCAGTCCACCTCGTCTTCTCTTCTGCTCTGCTATGAAGGAGAGATCACCTCCTGTGAGTCCTGCATACACAGTGCTTTATAATTGGGTTATATGGTGGACCTGCATACGCGTAGAACCACAGTCCAGTACGATATGATCACGCCCATGTGCTGGTGTGCATTACACAGTTTCACTTTCTCATGTTGTCGTTAACCAAGTATTTATTAAAGTAAAGCATTTTAGAGTACTGTACCAAAAATACTTTATACCAATAATGAGTTACTGGTAAGTTTTAAGAGTAATGTCTGTTTTTAATTTGTAAAGTAAAAGAAACATCACTCTAAACACCTGAAGACTTTATAAAGTTTTATAAGAGCTCCTTACTGCCGTACTGGCATTAAAGTCAGATAATTCAAGTTCTTAGACTGAATGGGTGGAGCTAAACTGCTATAGAGTGGATGGGTGGAGCTAAACTGCTGTAGGCTGAATGGGTGGAGCTAAACTGCTATAGAGTGGATGGGTGGAGCTAAACTGCTGTAGGCTGAATGGGTGGAGCTAAACTGCTATAGAGTGGATGGGTGGAGATAAACTGCTGTAGGCTGAATGGGTGGAGCTAAACTACTGTAGACTGAATGGGTGAACCTGAACTGCAGTAGACTGAATGGGTGGAGCTAAACTGCTGTAGGATAAATGGGTGGAGCTAAACTGCTGTAGACTGAATGGGTGGAGCTAAACTGTTGTAGACTGAATGGGTGGAGCTAAACTGCTGTAGACTGAATGAGTGGAGCTAAACTGCTGTATGATGAATGGGTGGAGCTAAACTGTTGTAGACCGAATGGGTGGAGCTAAACTGCTGTAGGCTGAATGGGTGGAGCTAAACTACTGTAGACTGAATGGGTGAAGCTGAACTGCTGTAGACTGAATGGGTGGAGCTAAACTGCTGTAGGATGAATGGGTGGAGCTAAACTGCTGTAGACTGAATGAGTGGAGCTGAACTGTTGTAGACTGAATAGGTGGAGCTAAACTGCTGTAGACTGAATGGGTGGAGCTAAACTGTTGTAAACTGGGTGGAGCTAAACTGTTGTAGACTGGCTGGAGCTGAACTGCTGTAGACTGAATGAGTGGAGCTGAACTGTTGTAGACTGAATGGGTGGAGCTAAACTGCTGTAGGATGAATGGGTGGAGCTAAACTGTTGTAGACTGGGTGGAGCTAAACTGTTGTAGACTGGGTGGAGCTAAACTGCTGTAGACTGAATGGGTGGAGCTAAACTGCTGTAGACTGAATGGGTGGAGCTAAACTGCTGTGGACTGAATGGGTGGAGCTAAACTGCTGTAGACTGAATGGGTGGAGCTAAACTGCTGTGGACTGAATGGGTGGAGCTAAACTGCTGTGGACTGAATGGGTGGAGCTGAACTGCTGTGGACTGAATGGGTGGAGCTAAACTACTGTAGACTGAATGGGTGAAGCTGAACTGCTGTAGACTGAATGGGTGGAGCTAAACTGCTGTAGGATGAATGGGTGGAGCTAAACTGCTGTAGACTGAATGGGTGGAGCTAAACTGTTGTAGACTGAATGGGTGGAGCTAAACTGCTGTAGGCTGAATGGGTGGAGCTAAACTACTGTAGACTGAATGGGTGAACCTGAACTGCTGTAGACTGAATGGGTGGAGCTAAACTGCTGTAGGATAAATGGGTGGAGCTAAACTGCTGTAGACTGAATGGGTGGAGCTAAACTGTTGTAGACTGAATGGGTGGAGCTAAACTGCTGTAGACTGAATGAGTGGAGCTAAACTGCTGTATGATGAATGGGTGGAGCTAAACTGTTGTAGACTGAATGGGTGGAGCTAAACTGCTGTAGACTGAATGAGTGGAGCTAAACTGCTGTATGATGAATGGGTGGAGCTAAACTGTTGTAGACCGAATGGGTGGAGCTAAACTGCTGTAGGCTGAATGGGTGGAGCTAAACTGTTGTAGACCGAATGGGTGGAGCTAAACTGTTGTAGACTGAATGAGTGGAGCTGAACTGTTGTAGACTGAATGGGTGGAGCTAAACTGCTGTAGACTGAATGGGTGGAGCTAAACTGTTGTAGACTGAATGTGTGGAGCTAAACTGTTGTAGACTGAATGAGTGGAGCTGAACTGTTGTAGACTGAATGGGTGGAGCTAAACTGCTGTAGACTGAATGGGTGGAGCTAAACTGTTGTAAACTGGGTGGAGCTAAACTGTTGTAGACTGGCTGGAGCTGAACTGCTGTAGACTGAATGAGTGGAGCTGAACTGTTGTAGACTGAATGGGTGGAGCTAAACTGCTGTAGGATGAATGGGTGGAGCTAAACTGTTGTAGACTGGGTGGAGCTAAACTGTTGTAGACTGGGTGGAGCTAAACTGTTGTAGACTGAATGGGTGGAGCTGAACTGCTGTGTATTGTTAGTGTCTGGCTGTAAACAGACTGCTCTCTGTCTGACAGCAGGGCTGAGTTTGTGACTCTCTGCTGTATTATTAGTTAGAAGATGCTGAGAGACATTTCTGGCCACAGTGGTCCATTACAGACCCCACAGCACTGTCCCATAACACTGTCCCACAGCACTGTCCCATAACACTGTCCCATAGCACTGTCCCATAACACTGTCCCATAGCACTGCCCTATATAACCTCTGTCCCATAACACTGTCCCATAGCACTGTCCCATAACACTGTACCATAACACTGTCCCATAGCACTGTCCCATATAACCTCTGTCCCATAACACTGTCCCATAACACTGTCCCATAACACTGTCCCATATAACCTCTGT
>CM038707.1:51291192-51316192 GCA_021613375.1 Megaleporinus macrocephalus | reverse complement strand
CCTGTGTTTGGACCCCTGCCTGTGTTTTGACCCCTGCCTGTGTTTGGACCCCTGCCCGTGTTTGGACCCCTGCCTCTGTTTAGACCCCTGACCCCTGCCTGTGTTTTGACCCCTGCCTGTGTTTGGACCCCTGCCTGTGTTTGGACCCCTGCCTGTGTTTGGACCCCTGTCTGTTGTCTAGATTTGAAGTATGAGGCAGCGCCTAATGAAGCCACTTCACAGATGCAGCCTGTCTCCGTCCCTCTGTTCCAGTAGACTTCACTACAGCTGCAGTGAGTCGCGTCACACCCCGACCACCGTCACACTGGACTCCACACCTCCAGCACACCGTCGGGGGTCCTGAGCTGTCCAGAGACTGTGTGGGTGAGTGCCTCTGCATCTGAGGTGGTGCGTTCAGTCAGAACGTTCCAGAGCTTCTTTCAGTCTTCCTTCAGCTGGGAGTTGAGTAAGGATGAGGTTTCCCAAGCATTTTGTTATTTTTGGGGGGGTAGCTGTTTTGTTTTGGCTAGTAGGACAATGGGGACAAAGCGGTTGCAGAGTCCCAAACTGCATAAGAGGCTCCTTCAGAATCACATAGGGCTTTGGAGAGCACCTGTAAGCCAGCACTGGTTTCCACAGCACTGTGTTGAGCTCCAGGGAACGCCAGTGAGATAGCTCAGGGTCCTACAGGGAGAACTGGCCCAATAACCCCAGGCATCCATCCTGAGACCGAGATCCTGCACCAGAGGTGGCTCATCAAGACCTCTCACCTGTGGAGGCTTCTCTTACCGCCTCCCCATGTTTAGCAGCCACTACTGAGCAGTTCCTGCTGCCTGGGCTACTCCTATTCCTGTGACAGCTCCTGTTTGGGTTCTGCAGGCAGCTCCAATGCCAGCTTCTATTCTGATCCAGTGCTGGCTTTCCAAGCTGCTGCTCCAGTTCAGTACTGGTTCCCCATGCAGCTCCTGTACTGGCAACCCTTCCTGATCCAGTGCTGGCTTGCCAAGCTGCTGCTCCTCTGATACTGGTTTCCTTGGCAGCTCCTGTGCCGGCCCCCTTACTGGATCCAGTGCTGGCTTATCAAGCTGCTGCTCCTCTGATACTGGTTCCCTGTGCAGCTACAGTGTTGGCTCACTGGCCCTACCTAGGACCAGCTTCCTGAGCAGCTGTTTCTCAGGTAAAGCTGCTCTAGCTGCTGCTTGTCATTCAGTAGTGGTCTTCTGTGCAGCCCCCCAATGTGAGCTCCCTGAACTGCTCCTAGTGAACACATTGTGCTTTGAAGTCAGCTTCCTAGTGTCCCACTGAGCCTCCTGATGGACTGGCCTCACCCCTGAATACTATTCAGCATCTATTATGATCTATTGAGTATCTAACTATGGACGGCTGTGTATCCACTCACTGACTCTGGGGTAGTTTTTATTTTGTCAGTACATGTTTACATCCATGTGAGACCCTCATATTCTCTGACCTTGCTGGCCCTGAGCTACAGCAAGGCTCCAGATGGATTTTTCTCTGCTTGGTTGGCTGGGCAGGGTCTGGACATGGTTTTTAGCTTTTCAGCCCGAGGGTAAGCTCTGTCTCACCACTTTACACACTTCATGAGTGCAGCTAAGAAAATATATGGCTAAAAAACGTTACAATGATCCACTCTTTTGATTGATAACTTTTGATTAAACTGTAAACAATTTTGTGACATTCACAAAGAAACATCTGCCAGACAGCTGTACAGCTCGTAAGTCTGAGGGTTTGAAGGTCTCTCTGATTCAGCAGTGGTCTCCAGCCTCGGCCTACACAGGCTGATATTTCTCTGGATTTCTGGAATCTTTTCAAAGTGTGATGTACGGTAGACGTGAACGAGGGTTTGATGATCCTCTCAACAGGTTTGGCACAAAATGGCAACCACGACCATCTCTTCTGGTGAAGACTAAAACTTTGATGGAGCTCCTTAATACCCAGTCATGATCCCTCACCTGTTACCAGCTCACCTGCTCACTGAGGAATGTTTTAATACAGTGCTCCAGGACCAACTTTATTTGAATGTGTCTAACCAATTTTTAATTTGTTTATACTTACAAAGCACAACTGAGTCAGTCAGTGAAAACACTGGAAACCTTTTCTTTGTGGTTTTCTGGGTTAAAAGAATCATCAAGATAATCAACAAACACAGAGTCCTGTTTGCTACATGATGCAAGGCTCTGAAAGTCTTCAGCAGGTGTCTGATTTGAAGACCAGAGAAGACGTTTAATTTTAATTATATGCATTTATGTAAATATAGTAGTATTGTTCTACAAACAGCTGGTCACATGAAGATAGCGACCAGGCTTCGGTTCATTCGATTCTGATTAATTCAGGCCGGGCCAGAGGTCCAGATCATTAGCAATTTTAATGCAATTTGATCCTCGTTGCTATTCATGGACCAAAGCAGAAGTAAGAGTGAGTCCAGGTGATGAATCGATTTGCTTAATGAATTGTTTTAGTTTCTCTAATTAACAGATCCGTTGACCATCACATTCCTAAGCAGGGACTGCGCCGGTGACGGAGAGAGGCGTAAGCCGTCCTGCTGTTTATCCGGGGCTGTCATCACCGTCACATTTTTCAACGTACAGAAATCTGACAGGTTGTTATGTTGCGTCCAAACAGGATCATTTGCTGAGATGAGATTTTGTAAAAATAGAAGTAAAACATATTCGGGTCATTTCAAGGCCGTCAGTCTGACCAGAGCCACGTCGTATGCAGTCCCGCCTGTATGTAGGGCAGGATGATGCATGGTGTCACATCATGATGGACGTGAGGACTGAATCACTGTCTGTGCAGGTCTTTATCATCTTCAGACGTTTTTAGCTTAGAAAGTGTGAAACGTAACAGCAAGTCACACCACCTGTTAACCTCTTATTTAAGGTTCTACACCACCGTACTAACCACTACACCACCATACTAACCACTACACCACCATACTAACCACTACAGCACCATACTAACCACTACAGCACCATACTAACCACTACACCACCATACTAACCACTACACCACCATACTAACCACTACACCACCGTACTAACCACTACAGCACCATACTAACCACTACAGCACCATACTAACCACTACACCACCGTACTAACCACTACACCACCGTACTAACCACTACACCACCGTACTAACCACTACACCACCATACTAACCACTACAGCACCATACTAACCACTACACCACCGTACTAACCACTACACCACCGTACTAACCACTACACCACCATACTGACCACTACACCACCATACTAACCACTACACCACCATACTAACCTCTACACCACCATACTAACCACTACACCACCATACTGACCACTACACCACCATACTAACCACTACACCACCGTACTAACCACTACACCACCGTACTAACCACTACACCACCATACTAACCACTACAGCACCATACTAACCACTACACCACCGTACTAACCACTACACCACCGTACTAACCACTACACCACCATACTGACCACTACACCACCATACTAACCACTACACCACCATACGGACCACTACAGCACCATACTAACCACTACACCACCATACTAACCACTACAGCACCATACTAACCACTACACCACCTTACTAACCACTACACCACCATACTAACCACTACACCACCATACTAACCACTACACCACCGTACTAACCACTACACCACCGTACTAACCACTACACCACCGTACTAACCACTACACCACCGTACTAACCACTACACCACCATACTAACCACTACACCACCATACTGACCACTACACCACCATACTAACCACTACACCACCATACTAACCACTACACCACCGTACTAACCACTACACCACCATACTAACTACTACACCACCATAATAACCACTACACCACCATACTAACCACTACACCACCATACTGACCACTACACCACCATAGTAACCACTACACCACCATACTGACCACTACACCACCATACTAACCACTACACCACCATACTAACCACTACAAAACCGTACTAACCACTACACCACCATACTAACCACTACACCACCATAATAACCACTACACCACCATACTAACCACTACACCACCATACTAACCACTACACCACCGTACTAACCACTACACCACCGTACTAACCACTACACCACCATACTAACCACTACACCACCATACTAACCACTACACCACCGTACTGACCACTACACCACCATACTAACCACTACACCACCATAGTAACCACTACACCACCATACTAACCACTACACCACCGTACTGACCACTACACCACCGTACTGACCACTACACCACCGTACTAACCACTACACCACCATACTAACCACTACACCACCGTACTAACCACTACACCACCATACTGACCACTACACCACCATACTAACCACTACAGCACCATACTAACCACTACACCACCTTACTAACCACTACACCACCATACTGACCACTACACCACCGTACTGACCACTACACCACCGTACTGACCACTACAGCACCATACTAACCACTACACCACCTTACTAACCACTACACCACCATACTGACCAGTACACCACCACACTAACCACTACACCACCATACTAACCACTACACCACCGTACTGACCACTACACCACCATACTAACGACTACAGCACCATACTAACCACTACACCACCTTACTAACCACTACACCACCTTACTGACCACTACACCACCATACTGACCACTACACCACCATACTAACCACTACACCACCATACTAACCACTACACCACCGTACTAACCACTACACCACCATACTAACCACTACACCACCATACTAACCACTACACCACCATACTGACCACTACACCACCATACTGACCACTACACCACCATACTAACCACTACACCACCATACTAACCACTACACCACCATACTGACCACTACACCACCATACTAACCACTACACCACCGTACTAACCACTTCACCACCATACTGACCACTACACCACCATACTAACCACTACACCACCGTACTAACCACTACACCACCATACTAACCACTACACCACCATACTAACCTCTACAAAACCATACTAACCACTACACCACCATACTAACCACTACACCACCATACTAAACACTACACCACCGTACTAACCACTACACCACCATACTAACCTCTACAAAACCATACTAACCACTACACCACTGTACTAACGTCTACAAAACCATACTAACCACTACACCACCATACTAACCACTACACCACCATACCAACCACTACACCACCGTACTAACCACTACACCACCATACTAACCTCTACAAAACCATACTAACCACTACACCACTGTACTAACCTCTACAAAACCATACTAACCACTACACCACCATACTAACCACTACACCACCATACTAACCACTACACCACCATACTAACCACTACACCACCGTACTAACCACTACACCACCGTACTAACCACTACACCACCATACTAACCACTACACCACCATACTGACCACTACACCACCTTACTAACCACTACACCTCCGTACTAACCACTACACCACCGTACTAACCACTACACCACCGTACTAACCACTACACCACCGTACTAACCACTACACCTCCATACTAACCACTACACCACCGTACTAACCACTACACCACCGTACTAACCACTACACCTCCATACTAACCACTACACCACCGTACAAACCACTACACCACCGTACTAACCACTACACCTCCATACTAACCACTACACCACCGTACAAACCACTACACCACCTTACTAACCACTACACCACCATACTAACACTACACCACCTTACTAACCACTACACCACCATACTAACCACTACACCACCGTAATAACCACTACACCACCATACTAACCACTACACCACCGTACTAACCACTACACCACCATACTAACCACTACACCACCATACTAACCACTACACCACCGTACTGACCACTACACCACCATACTAACCACTACAGCACCATACTAACCACTACACCACCGTACTAACCACTACACCACCATACTAACCACTACACCACCATACTAACCACTACACCACCGTACTAACCACTACACCACCGTACTGACCACTACACCACCATACTAACCACTACACCACCATACTAACCACTACACCACCATACTAACCACTACACCACCGTACTGACCACTACACCACCGTACTGACCACTACACCACCATACTAACCACTACACCACCATACTAACCACTACACCACCATACTGACCACTACACCACCATACTGACCACTACACCACCATACTAACCACTACACCACCGTACTAACCACTACACCACCGTACTGACCACTACACCACCATACTGACCACTACACCACCATACTAACCACTACACCACCATACTAACCACTACACCACCGTACTAACCACTACACCACCGTACTAACCACTACACCACCGTACTAACCACTACACCACCATACTAACCACTACAGCACCATACTAACCACTACACCACCGTACTAACCACTACACCACCGTACTAACCACTACACCACCGTACTGACCACTACACCACCATACTAACCACTACACCACCATACTAACCTCTACACCACCATACTAACCACTACACCACCATACTGACCACTACACCACCGTACTAACCACTACACCACCGTACTAACCACTACACCACCATACTAACCACTACACCACCTTACTAACCACTACACCACCATACGGACCACTACAGCACCATACTAACCACTACACCACCATACTAACCACTACAGCACCATACTAACCACTACACCACCTTACTAACCACTACACCACCATACTAACCACTACACCACCGTACTAACCACTACACCACCGTACTAACCACTACACCACCGTACTAACCACTACACCACCGTACTAACCACTACACCACCGTACTAACCACTACACCACCGTACTAACCACTACACCACCATACTGACCACTACACCACCATACTAACCACTACACCACCATACTAACCACTACACCACCATAATAACCACTACACCACCATACTAACCACTACACCACCATACTGACCACTACACCACCATAGTAACCACTACACCACCATACTGACCACTACACCACCATACTAACCACTACACCACCATACTAACCACTACACCACCGTACTAACCACTACACCACCATACTAACCACTACACCACCATACTAACCACTACACCACCATACTAACCACTACACCACCGTACTAACCACTACACCACCGTACTAACCACTACACCACCATACTAACCACTACACCACCATACTAACCACTACACCACCGTACTGACCACTACACCACCATACTGACCACTACACCACCATAGTAACCACTACACCACCATACTAACCACTACACCACCGTACTGACCACTACACCACCGTACTGACCACTACACCACCGTACTAACCACTACACCACCATACTAACCACTACACCACCGTACTAACCACTACACCACCATACTGACCACTACACCACCATACTAACCACTACAGCACCATACTAACCACTACACCACCTTACTAACCACTACACCACCATACTGACCACTACACCACCGTACTGACCACTACACCACCGTACTGACCACTACAGCACCATACTAACCACTACACCACCATAGTAACCACTACACCACCATACTAACCACTACACCACCGTACTGACCACTACACCACCGTACTGACCACTACACCACCGTACTAACCACTACACCACCATACTAACCACTACACCACCGTACTAACCACTACACCACCATACTGACCACTACACCACCATACTAACCACTACAGCACCATACTAACCACTACACCACCTTACTAACCACTACACCACCATACTGACCACTACACCACCGTACTGACCACTACACCACCGTACTGACCACTACAGCACCATACTAACCACTACACCACCTTACTAACCACTACACCACCATACTGACCAGTACACCACCACACTAACCACTACACCACCATACTAACCACTACACCACCGTACTGACCACTACACCACCATACTAACGACTACAGCACCATACTAACCACTACACCACCTTACTAACCACTACACCACCTTACTGACCACTACACCACCATACTGACCACTACACCACCATACTAACCACTACACCACCATACTAACCACTACACCACCGTACTAACCACTACACCACCATACTAACCACTACACCACCATACTAACCACTACACCACCATACTGACCACTACACCACCATACTGACCACTACACCACCATACTAACCACTACACCACCATACTAACCACTACACCACCATACTGACCACTACACCACCATACTAACCACTACACCACCGTACTAACCACTTCACCACCATACTGACCACTACACCACCATACTAACCACTACACCACCGTACTAACCACTACACCACCATACTAACCACTACACCACCATACTAACCTCTACAAAACCATACTAACCACTACACCACCATACTAACCACTACACCACCATACTAAACACTACACCACCGTACTAACCACTACACCACCATACTAACCTCTACAAAACCATACTAACCACTACACCACTGTACTAACGTCTACAAAACCATACTAACCACTACACCACCATACTAACCACTACACCACCATACCAACCACTACACCACCGTACTAACCACTACACCACCATACTAACCTCTACAAAACCATACTAACCACTACACCACTGTACTAACCTCTACAAAACCATACTAACCACTACACCACCATACTAACCACTACACCACCATACTAACCACTACACCACCATACTAACCACTACACCACCGTACTAACCACTACACCACCGTACTAACCACTACACCACCATACTAACCACTACACCACCATACTGACCACTACACCACCTTACTAACCACTACACCTCCGTACTAACCACTACACCACCGTACTAACCACTACACCACCGTACTAACCACTACACCACCGTACTAACCACTACACCTCCATACTAACCACTACACCACCGTACTAACCACTACACCACCGTACTAACCACTACACCTCCATACTAACCACTACACCACCGTACAAACCACTACACCACCGTACTAACCACTACACCTCCATACTAACCACTACACCACCGTACAAACCACTACACCACCTTACTAACCACTACACCACCATACTAACACTACACCACCTTACTAACCACTACACCACCATACTAACCACTACACCACCGTAATAACCACTACACCACCATACTAACCACTACACCACCGTACTAACCACTACACCACCATACTAACCACTACACCACCATACTAACCACTACACCACCGTACTGACCACTACACCACCATACTAACCACTACAGCACCATACTAACCACTACACCACCGTACTAACCACTACACCACCATACTAACCACTACACCACCATACTAACCACTACACCACCGTACTAACCACTACACCACCGTACTGACCACTACACCACCATACTAACCACTACACCACCATACTAACCACTACACCACCATACTAACCACTACACCACCGTACTGACCACTACACCACCGTACTGACCACTACACCACCGTACTAACCACTACACCACCATACTAACCACTACACCACCATACTGACCACTACACCACCATACTGACCACTACACCACCATACTAACCACTACACCACCGTACTAACCACTACACCACCGTACTGACCACTACACCATCATACTGACCACTACACCACCATACTAACCACTACACCACCATACTAACCACTACACCACCATACTAACCACTACACCACCGTACTAACCACTACACCACCGTACTAACCACTACACCACCGTACTAACCACTACAGCACCATACTAACCACTACACCACCGTACTAACCACTACACCACCGTACTAACCACTACACCACCGTACTGACCACTACACCACCATACTAACCACTACACCACCATACTAACCTCTACACCACCATACTAACCACTACACCACCATACTGACCACTACACCACCGTACTAACCACTACACCACCGTACTAACCACTACACCACCATACTAACCACTACACCACCTTACTAACCACTACACCACCATACGGACCACTACAGCACCATACTAACCACTACACCACCATACTAACCCCTACAGCACCATACTAACCACTACACCACCTTACTAACCACTACACCAACATACTAACCACTACACCACCATACTAACCACTACACCACCGTACTAACCACTACACCACCGTACTAACCACTACACCACCGTACTAACCACTACACCACCGTACTAACCACTACACCACCATACTGACCACTACACCACCATACTAACCACTACACCACCATACTAACCACTACACCACCATACTAACCACTACACCACCATAATAACCACTACACCACCATACTAACCACTACACCACCATACTGACCACTACACCACCATAGTAACCACTACACCACCATACTGACCACTACACCACCATACTAACCACTACACCACCATACTAACCACTACACCACCGTACTAACCACTACACCACCATACTAACCACTACACCACCATACTAACCACTACACCACCATACTAACCACTACACCACCGTACTAACCACTACACCACCGTACTAACCACTACACCACCATACTAACCACTACACCACCATACTAACCACTACACCACCGTACTGACCACTACACCACCATACTGACCACTACACCACCATAGTAACCACTACACCACCATACTAACCACTACACCACCGTACTGACCACTACACCACCGTACTGACCACTACACCACCGTACTAACCACTACACCACCATACTAACCACTACACCACCGTACTAACCACTACACCACCATACTGACCACTACACCACCATACTAACCACTACAGCACCATACTAACCACTACACCACCTTACTAACCACTACACCACCATACTGACCACTACACCACCGTACTGACCACTACACCACCGTACTGACCACTACAGCACCATACTAACCACTACACCACCTTACTAACCACTACACCACCATACTGACCAGTACACCACCACACTAACCACTACACCACCATACTAACCACTACACCACCGTACTGACCACTACACCACCATACTAACGACTACACCACCGTACTAACCACTACACCACCATACTAACCACTACACCACCATACTGACCACTACACCACCTTACTAACCACTACACCTCCGTACTAACCACTACACCACCGTACTAACCACTACACCACCGTACTAACCACTACACCACCGTACTAACCACTACACCTCCATACTAACCACTACACCACCGTACTAACCACTACACCACCGTACTAACCACTACACCTCCATACTAACCACTACACCACCGTACAAACCACTACACCACCGTACTAACCACTACACCTCCATACTAACCACTACACCACCGTACAAACCACTACACCACCTTACTAACCACTACACCACCATACTAACACTACACCACCTTACTAACCACTACACCACCATACTAACCACTACACCACCGTAATAACCACTACACCACCATACTAACCACTACACCACCATACTAACCACTACACCACCATACTAACCACTACACCACCGTACTGACCACTACACCACCATACTAACCACTACAGCACCATACTAACCACTACACCACCGTACTAACCACTACACCACCATACTAACCACTACACCACCATACTAACCACTACACCACCGTACTAACCACTACACCACCGTACTGACCACTACACCACCATACTAACCACTACACCACCATACTAACCACTACACCACCATACTAACCACTACACCACAGTACTGACCACTACACCACCGTACTGACCACTACACCACCATACTAACCACTACACCACCATACTAACCACTACACCACCGTACTAACCACTACACCACCATACTGACCACTACACCACCATACTGACCACTACACCACCATACTAACCACTACACCACCGTACTAACCACTACACCACCATACTAACCACTACACCATCATACTGACCACTACACCACCATACTAACCACTACACCACCATACTAACCACTACACCACCATACTGACCACTACACCACCATACTAACCACTACACCACCATACTAACCACTACACCACCGTACTAACCACTACACCACCATACTGACCACTACACCACCATACTGACCACTACACCACCGTACTAACCACTACACCACCATACTAACCACTACACCACCATACTAACCTCTACAAAACCATACTAACCACTACACCACCATACTAACCACTACACAACCATACTAAACACTACACCACCGTACTAACCACTACACCACCATACTAACCTCTACAAAACCATACTAACCACTACACCACTGTACTAACCTCTACAAAACCATACTAACCACTACACCACCATACTAACCACTACACCACCATACTAACCACTACACCACCGTACTAACCACTACACCACCGTACTAACCACTACACCTCCGTACTAACCACTACACCACCATACTGACCACTACACCACCATACTAACCACTACACCACCATACTAACCACTACACCAACATACTGACCACTACACCACCATACTGACCACTACACCACCATAATAACCACTACACCACCATACTAACCACTACACCAACATACTGACCACTACACCACCATACTAACCACTACACCACCATACTAACCACTACACCACCACACTAACCACTACACCACCGTACTAACCACTACACCACTATACTAACCACTACACCACCGTACTAACCACTACACCACCGTACTAACCACTACACCACCGTACTAACCACTACACCACCATACTAACCACTACACCACCGTACTAACCACTACACCACCGTACTAACCACTACACCACCATACTAACCACTACACCACCGTACTAACCACTACACCAACGTACTAACCACTACACCACCGTACTAACCACTACACCACCTTACTGACCACTACACCACCAAACTGACCACTACACCACCATACTAACCACTACACCAACATACTGACCACTACACCACCATACTAACCACTACACCACCATACTAACCACTACACCACCATACTAACCACTACACCAACATACTGACCACTACACCACCATAATGACCACTACACCACCATACTAACCACTACACCACCATACTAACCACTACACCACCATACTAACCACTACACCACCGTACTAACCACTACACCACCATACTAACCACTACACCACCATACTATCCACTACACCACCGTACTAACCACTACACCACCATACTAACCACTACACCACCGTACTAACCACTACACCACCATACTAACCACTACACCACCGTACTAACCACTACACCACCGTACTAACGACTACACCAGCATACTAACCACTACAACACCGTACTAACCACTACACCAACGTACTAACCACTATACCACATTAACCACTAAACCACCATCCTAACCTCTACAAAACCATACTAACCACTACACCACCATACTAACCACTACACCACCATACTAAACACTACATCACCGTACTAACCACTACACCACCATACTAACCTCTACAAAACCATACTAACCACTACACCACTGTACTAACCTCTACAAAACCATACTAACCACTACACCACCATACTAACCACTACACCACCATACTAACCACTACACCACCGTACTAACCACTACACCACCATACTAACCTCTACAAAACCATACTAACCACTACACCACTGTACTAACCTCTACAAAACCATACTAACCACTACACCACCATACTAACCACTACACCACCATACTAACCACTACACCACCGTACTAACCACTACACCACCGTACTAACCACTACACCAACATACTAACCCCTACACCACAATACTAACCACTACACCACCATACTGACCACTACACCACCGTACTGACCACTACACCACCTTACTAACCACTACACCTCCGTACTAACCACTACACCACCGTACTAACCACTACACCACCGTACTAACCACTACACCACCATACTGACCACTACACCACCGTACTAACCACTACACCACCGTACTAACCACTACACCACCATACTAACCACTACACCACCATACTAACCTCTACAAAACCATACTAACCACTACACCACCATACTAACCACTACACCACCATACTAAACACTACACCACCGTACTAACCACTACACCACCATACTAACCTCTACAAAACCATACTAACCACTACACCACTGTACTAACCTCTACAAAAACATACTAACCACTACACCACCATACTAACCACTACACCACCATACTAACCACTACACCACCGTACTAACCACTACACCACCATACTAACCTCTACAAAACCATACTAACCACTACACCACTGTACTAACCTCTACAAAACCATACTAACCACTACACCACCACACTAACCACTACACCACCATACTAACCACTACACCACCATACTAACCACTACACCACCATACTGACCACTACACCACCATACTAACCACTACACCACCATACTAACCTCTACAAAACCATACTAACCACTACACCACCATACTAACCACTACACCACCGTACTAACCTCTACACCACCATACTAACCTCTACAAAACCATACTAACCACTACACCACCATACTAACCACTACACCACCATACTAACCACTACACCACCATACTAACCACTACACTACCATACTAACCTCTACAAAACCATACTAACCACAACACCACCATACTAACCACTACACCACCGTACTAACCACTACACCACCGTACTAACCACTACACCACCATACTAACCACTACACCACCGTACTAACCACTACACCACCATACTAACTCCTACACCACTATACTAACCACTACACCACCGTACTAACCACTACACCACCGTACTAACCACTACACCACCATACTAACCACTACACCACCGTACTAACCACTACACCACCGTACTAACCACTACACCACCGTACTAACCACTACACCACCGTACTAACCACTACACCACCATACTGACCACTACACCACCATACTAACCACTACACCAACATACTGACCACTACACCACCATACTAACCACTACACCACCATACTAACCACTACACCACCATACTAACCACTACACCAACATACTGACCACTACACCACCATAATGACCACTACACCACCATACTAACCACTACACCACCATACTAACCACTACACCACCGTACTAACCACTACACCACTATACTAACCACTACACCACCATACTAACCACTACACCACCGTACTAACCACTACACCACCGTACTAACCACTACACCACCGTACTAACCACTACACCAACGTACTAACCACTACACCACCATACTAACCACTACACCACCATACTAACCTCTACAAAACCATACTAACCACTACACCACCATACTAACCACTACACCACCATACTAAACACTACATCACCGTACTAACCACTACACCACCATACTAACCTCTACAAAACCATACTAACCACTACACCACTGTACTAACCTCTACAAAACCATACTAACCACTACACCAACATACTAACCACTACACCACCATACTAACCACTACACCACCGTACTAACCACTACACCACCATACTAACCTCTACAAAACCATACTAACCACTACACCACTGTACTAACCTCTACAAAACCATACTAACCACTACACCACCATACTAACCACTACACCACCATACTAACCACTACACCACCGTACTAACCACTACACCACCGTACTAACCACTACACCAACATACTAACCACTACACCACAATACTAACCACTACACCACCATACTGACCACTACACCACCGTACTGACCACTACACCACCTTACTAACCACTACACCTCCGTACTAACCACTACACCACCGTACTAACCACTACACCACCGTACTAACCACTACACCACCATACTGACCACTACACCACCGTACTAACCACTACACCACCGTACTAACCACTACACCACCATACTAACCACTACACCACCATACTAACCTCTACAAAACCATACTAACCACTACACCACCATACTAACCACTACACCACCATACTAAACACTACACCACCGTACTAACCACTACACCACCATACTAACCTCTACAAAACCATACTAACCACTACACCACTGTACTAACCTCTACAAAACCATACTAACCACTACACCACCATACTAACCACTACACCACCATACTAACCACTACACCACCGTACTAACCACTACACCACCATACTAACCTCTACAAAACCATACTAACCACTACACCACTGTACTAACCTCTACAAAACCATACTAACCACTACACCACCACACTAACCACTACACCACCATACTAACCACTACACCACCATACTAACCACTACACCACCATACTGACCACTACACCACCATACTAACCACTACACCACCATACTAACCACTACACTACCATACTAACCTCTACAAAACCATACTAACCACAACACCACCATACTAACCACTACACCACCGTACTAACCACTACACCACCGTACTAACCACTACACCACCATACTAACCACTACACCACCGTACTAACCACTACACCACCATACTAACTCCTACACCACAATACTAACCACTACACCACCATACTGACCACTACACCACCGTACTAACCACTACACCACCGTACTAATCACTACACCACCGTACTAACCACTACACCACCGTACTAACCACTACACCTCCATACTAACCACTACACCACCGTACTAACCACTACACCACCGTACTAACCACTACACCACCTTACTAACCACTACAACTCCATACTAACCACTACACCACCGTACTAACCACTACACCACCTTACTAACCACTACACCACCATACTAACACTACACCACCTTACTAACCACTACACCACTGTACTAACCACTACACCTCCATACTAACCACTACACCACCGTACTAACCACTACACCACCGTACTAACCACTACACCACCGTACTAACCACTACACCTCCATACTAACCACTACACCACCGTACTAACCACTACACCACCGTACTAACCACTACACCACCTTACTAACCACTACACCACCATACTAACACTACACCACCTTACTAACCACTACACCACCATACTAACCACTACAGCACCGTACTAACCACTACACCACCATACTAACACTACACCACCATACTAACACTACACCACCATACTAACCACTACACCACCGTACTAACCACTACACCACCGTACTAACCACTACACCTCCATACTAACCACTACACCACCGTACTGACCACTACACCTCCATACTAACCACTACACCACCGTACTAACCACTACATCACCATACTAACCACTACACTACCATACTAACCACTACACCACCGTACTAACCACTACACCACCGTACTGACCACTACACCACCATACTAACCACTACACCACCGTACTAACCACTACACCACCATACTAACCACTACACCACCATACTAACACTACACCACCATACTAACCACTACACCACCATACTAACACTACACCACCATACTAACCACTACACCACTATACTAACCACTACACCACCATACTAACCTCTACACCACCATACTGACCACTACACCACCATACTAACCACTACACCACCGTACTAACCTCTACACCACCATACTGACCACTACACCACCATACTAACCACTACACCACCATACTAACCACTACACCACCGTACTGACCACTACACCACCATTACATTTACATTTACATTTACGGCTTTTAGCAGACGCTCTTCTCCAGAGCGACTTACAAAAGTGCTTAGTGTTGGTTCGAGTAGGAATCTCTATCTAGTACAACAGGATTAAGTCCAAACCACTCTATACTCAAACACTGCCATAAACACAGGGCCAGTGCTGATACCTAGAAAAAAGACAATGCAATACCTAGCCAGACTGGAACACCTACCATACTAACCACTACACCACTGTACGGATCACTACACCACTGTGCCTTGGATATATATATATATATATATATATATATATATATATATATATATATATATATATATATATATATATATATATATATATTGGTAACAAGTTATGTAACTTGTTATCCCAGGTAGTTGCTAAGGTTCCTAATGAAAATAGTGAAAGTAGTGTCCAACCAATCAGTGCTCCAGATCATCTCCTCTGGGTGAGATAGTCATATAATCTAAGAAATCATCAAAATAACAGCTTAATCTATAAACCTCTTATAGACTGTACGTTATATCACAATTGCAATATACAGTTATACAATAACAATGTCGTTCAGCCCTGACAGACACTCATTTACTCATATTGTGAGTCCATTAATAAAAGTTCTGAAAAACTCTGCTGGGCACCAGTTGAGCTAAGCGGAGGAATTCAATTAGAGATAAAGAGGATGCTACGCTATCAGTAGCTCCAGATAAACGGGCGGCTCGGGCCAGACGTAATGGAAATCTCTCCAACAATCAAGGCCATTATGAGAAAGCGCTAACCAGACCCATCCTTCAGCGTCCGTCAGACACGGCAAAGCCCAGGCTTCATTCACTCCAGGAGGCAGAGAGTGATTTTAAAATCATTTAATGATGAAGAGGAGCTCATTACGATCCCACTCACCCAGAACGCTCGCCGGCCAAGGACATCAACGACTGCAAACTAATCACAGTTCAACTGAGCATTCAGACGAAGGTCTCGACCAAAGGAGGCCTGAGGGAGGAACATTACACCAAAGCACAAACAGCTAATACACCCAGAGCCAGGAACAGAGAGCTGCTGGAGAACGTGACCTCCTTCAATCATACACTGGAAACTCCAAATGACTCCAGAACCAGTAAAGAGACTTCATAATCATTAAGATCCTGATCTTTAGAACAATGCTTAACAGAACATGTTCCACACAATTAAACTGAGTTACAGTTTCTCATTAGGTTGAATGTATAATTCTAAATGTAGGTATTGTATATAAACTGAGTTACAGTTTCTCATTAGGTTGAATGTATAACTCTAAATGTAGGTATTGTATATAAACTGAGTTACAGTTTCTCATTATGTTGAATGTATAACTCTAAATGTAGGTATTGTATATAAACTGAGTTACAGTTTCTCATTAGGTTGATTGTATAACTCTAAATGTAGGTATTGTATATAAACTGAGTTACAGTTTCTCATTAGGTTGATTGTATAACTCTAAATGTAGGTATTGTATATAAACTGAGTTACAATTTATAATTAGGTTGAATGTATAACTCTAAATGTAGGTATTGTATATAAACTGAGTTAAAGTTTCTCAATAGGTTAAATGTATAACTCTAAATGTAGGTATTGTATATAAACTGAGTTACAGTTTCTCATTAGGTTGAGTGTATAACTCTAAATGTAGGTATTGTATATAAACTGAGTTACAGTTTCTCATTAGGTTGAATGTATAACTAAATGTAGGTATTGTATATAAACTGAGTTACAGTTTCTCATTAGGTGGAATATATACCTCTAAATGTAGATATTGCATATAAACTGAGTTACGGTTTCTCGTTAGATTGATTGTATAACTCTAAATGTAGGTATTGTATATGAACTGAGTTACAGTTTCTCATTAGGTTGATTGTATAACTCTAGATGTAGGTATTGTATATAAAATGAGTTACAGTTTCTCATTAGGTTGAATGTATAACTCTAAATGTAGGTATTGTATATAAACTGAGTTACAGTTTCTCATTAGGTTGAATGTATAACTCTAAATGTAGGTATTGTATATAAACTGAGTTACAGTTTCTCATTAGGTTGAATGTATAACTCTAAATGTAGGTATTGTATATAAACGGAGTTACAGTTTCTCATTAGGTTGAATGTATAACTCTAAATGTAGATATTGTATATAAACTAAGTTACAGTTTCTCATTAGGTTGAATGTATAACTCTAAATGTAGGTATTGTTTATAATATGAGTTACAGTTTCTCATTAGGTTGAATGTATAACTCTAAAAGTAGATATTGTATATAAACTGAGTTACAGTTTCTCATTAGGTTGAGTGTATAACTCTAAATGTAGGTATTGTATATAAACTGAGTTACAGTTTCTCATTAGGTTGATTGTATAACTCTAAATGTAGGTATTGTATATAAACTGAGTTACAGTTTCTCATTAGGTTGATTGTATAACTCTAAATGTAGGTATTGTATATAAACTGAGTTACAATTTATAATTAGGTTGAATGTATAACTCTAAATGTAGGTATTGTATATAAACTGAGTTACAGTTTCTCATTAGGTTGAATGTATAACTCTAAATGTAGGTATTGTATATAAACTGAGTTACAGTTTCTAATTAGGCTGAGTGTATAACTCTAAATGTAAGTATTGTATATAAACTGAGTTACAGTTTCTCATTAGGTTGAATGTATAACTCTAAATGTAGGTATTGTATATAAACTGAGTTACAATTTATAGTTAGGTTGAATGTATAACTCTAAATGTAGGTATTGTATATAAACTGAGTTACAGTTTCTCAATAGTTTGAATGTATAACTCTAAATGTAGGTATTGTATATAAACTGAGTTACAGTTTCTCATTAGGTTGAATGTATAACTCTAAATGTAGGTATTGTATATAAACTGATTTACAGTTTCTCATTAGGTTGAATGTATAACTCTAAATGTAGGTATTATATATAGACTGATTTACAGTTTCTCATTAGGTTGAATGTATAACTCTAAATGTAGGTATTGTATATAAACTGATTTACAGTTTCTCATTAGGTTGAATGTATAACTCTAAATGTAGGTATTATATATAGACTGATTTACAGTTTCTCATTAGGTTAAATGTATAACTCTAAATGTAGGTATTGTATATATACTGAGTTACAGTTTCTCATTAGGTTGAATGTATAACTCTAAATGTAGGTATTGTATATAAACTGAGTTACAGTTTCTCATTAGCTTGAATGTATAACTCTAAATGTAGGTATTGCATATAAACTGAGTTACAGTTTCTCATTAGTTTGAATGTATAACTCTAAATGTAGGTATTGTATATAAACTGAGTTACAGTTTCTCATTAGGTTGAATGTATAACTCCAAATGTAGGTATTATATATAGACTGAGTTACAGTTTCTCATTAGGTTGAATGTATAATTCTAAATGTAGGTATTGTATATAAACTGAGTTACAGTTTCTCATTAGGTTGAATGTATAACTCTAAATGTAGGTATTGTATATAAACTGAGTCACAGTTTCTCATTAGGTTGAATGTATAATTCTAAATGTAGGTATTATATATAGACTGAGTTACAGTTTCTCATTAGGTTGAATGTATAATTCTAAATGTAGGTATTGTATATAAACTGAGTTACAGTTTCTCATTAGGTTGAATGTATAACTCTAAATGTAGGTATTGTATATAAACTGAGTCACAGTTTCTCATTAGGTTGAATGTATAATTCTAAATGTAGGTATTGTATATAAACTGAGTTACAGTTTCTCATTAGGTTGAATGTATAACTCTAAATGTAGGTATTGTATATAAACTCAGTTACAGTTTCTCATTAGGTTGAATGTATAACTCTAAATGTAGGTATTGTATATAAACTCAGTTACAGTTTCTCATTAGGTTGAATGTATAACTCTAAATGTAGGTATTGTATATAAACTGATTGTATAATGCTCTGGGAAAGCTCCAGTCGGTATAACCGCTCTACCGTAATGGCTTATTAATGCCCCGTCATACACCTTTGAAGTGATGCATCACTCTTTAGTGGATGTCTGGCTCATATGAGCTCGTCCTAGTAGATTTTCTTGTATGTAAAAAATGGAGAGATTAAATTTCTGAATGGTTCCACTGAGGTTCTTTTGGCAGATGGGAATTAGGTGACCAGGTGTAGGGAAGAGTGAGAGGACAGTAGATTTATATAATTCATCAACACAACACAATTAATACAACACACAGAATTATGAAGCCCCAAAAAGACAAAGTAGCAAATAACATCTGCTCCCATAAAAGAAAATAGCTCAATTCAATTCAACACTACTGACTGGTAAGTCTGGTATGGCTGTCAGCAACGGTCCAGCTGTGAGCTTTACACAATTAATTTTTAAGTAGAATTAATCAGATTCCAAAAAATAAACAATTTACAACAATAACTGTAACTCAATGTATGTATCCAAATTCACTAAATCTGGAATAAATATACAATATTTATATCACCAAAACCATATCATTCCCCAAATACCATACAGACACATGAACACTGCACACGATACAGTCAGTGCACAGTTCTATACTTTCACAGTGTCACATATAAAAATAATATATTATTAAGATGAAAATGTTGTATTTTCCCTTCATATGCAACATATGAATAAGCAAAATACATTGAAATACATATACAGGGTAAGTCCAAATTCTCAAAACACCCTTTTAACTCAGAAAGGAAAGGGAAAATTCAGTTCAGCACCAGAGACAGTTCTCAGAACATGCTGTTTAATGTGGTGGTTGTAACTTTCTGTGTTGATAACATTTGAACCACAAGAGATATTACAAATCTGATTACATCAATCAATTTCTGAGACAGTTCTGATCTTCTTTGATCTGCTACACGACCACCTTCCCATTGGAAAAACTTGCCATTGATCCAATATGGCAGCTTTCAAGATGGCGGCTATGTTTGGGACATGTCCTAAAAGATAGGCCCCGTCACCTGTTACTTGCTGGGGTATTCAGATACACCATCTTCTCCATGCCAAAACATGGTGATAAAACACTCTACTAGTAACAAGTCGCTCACAGTAATGAGTCTACTCCCCAGAGGTCTCGGTAGCCAAGAAAACATTCTATAAGACCACTAAACCAAAATTCGCCATCAAATAATATCCTTTTTTAACTAACAGGAAATATTCTTCAGTTAGCATTAATTAATATCAGATATATTACACCCTTTCCAAACATACTGAATCGACGAACAAACTACTCGAAATACAACTGCGCCCCCCTCAGGACAAAGGGTTAAATACATCACTCAAACACTGACAACAGAACAACACATGTATATTACATATAGAGCAACATAGTTTCCCACTGAAGTTAATTCTATTCAAGTTTATTTTATTATTTGTGTAGCTTTTTATAACCATGTTGTCTCAAAGCAGCTTTACAGAGTTTTAAAAACAGACAGTTACAACATACAGTATATACCCCAGTGAGCAAGAACACCTCCCTCAGACTGGAGGAAGAAACCTTGGGAGGAACCAGACTCACCAGTAGAGACCCGTCCTCCTCTGATCAAACAGTATTTACAGTTTAAACTAAATACCAAAGAAAAGAGTCTCTGTTTGAAATCTGGATAGCAAAGCTTTAGAAGCTGCACAGATAGAGGCAGTCTCTGGCTGAGGCGGTCTCTGACTGAGGCAGTCTCTGACTGAGGCAGTCTCTGACTGAGGCGGTCTCTGACTGAGGCGGTTTCTGACTGAGGCAGTCTCTGACTGAGTCTTTATGTAAAGTGGGTGTGAGCTGAAACAGTCCCATCCTATTTCAATGCTGGAGCATCTGGATGGTACAGTGATGTAACTGAGGGTGTAGCAGTAGACACGGATGGACAGGAGAGCTGGCTGGTGATGGTGGGGAGGAGAGCTGGCTGGTGATGGTGAGGAGGTGAGCTGGCTGGTGATGGTGGGGTGGAGGCCCTGATGGTCAGTCCTTCAACAGTGTTCAACAGACAGGAGGACAGTCAGTACACGTCATGGTCTGTTGTTGTAATTGCAGAAGACCAGCTGAGAGGAACACGTCCACCACTGATGCTGCAGAGCAGAAGTTCCTCTTCGGTTTCAGCAGCCTTGGTTTTTATACAGCCTATCTCAGACCGTCTAGATAATTTAACAGAGAATGTGGATCTGAGGGGCTGTGACGTGAGGACAGGCTGTTATTATTACAATACTGCAGAGGGTCTGAGAGCGAGTGTCTGTTTAGAACCCCGCTCGGACTTCACTGTGAAACGTTCGTGAGTAGAAGACGAGCTGATCCTCCAAAAGCCACAGAGTTGAAACGAGGCTCATGTTTTATTTAGTTTGTTCAGTTTTAGAGTGAATACGAAGGAAATTAGCTCCTTGCAAAAGTTTGGGTACCCCAGCAGATTGGAGCTGTCAGAGTTCTACCAACATCTCAGACCTTAATTAGCTCGTTAGCGCTCACAGTCATCGTTAGGAAAGACTTTATAAACACTCCTCAAACCTTCAACCAACATAATAACTGATGACCGCAAAGCAGGAGAAGCTATAAGAAGACAGCAGAGTGTGTTCAGGTAGCCGGTTCCTCAGTTCCTGATGGGGTTGAAGTCTGGAAGAAAACTTTCGGAGAGACCTGACCATCACTAGAACCGCAGATCAGAACCTCTGTCTGGCTACAAGACCCTCAGGAAGGTTCAGCAGAACATGGGATGGAGTTGCACTGATCTTCAGCATCAGAGGAATATCTAAGAGATATCTATGAGATTGCTGGAACAGCATTTCCAGCTGATCAGCGCCACCTAGGGCAGTGGGGAGTTTAATGCCCTGCCCAAGAACACAATCAGGCTTCTGCTTGCTGGATGGATTCTACTACAACTAGACTACCAACCACGTTTGTAGTGTGTTGACAAGCCAGGAGAAGGACTTAACTATGTAGCTGGACCCTGCCAGGCAAGACATTCCCAGCACAATCCCAGATTTCCCATGTGGATTTGTTTAAATAGGCATAAACATTTGTTGCTGAAGCTTCACGCGGAGCACAAAGCACAAGAAACAAATGTGGCACAGCAACACAGCAGGTTACTGACACACATCCCTGAACACTCCACGACAATCACAAACCAACAAACTCTCCATTACTGAG